>JAVJGJ010000059.1:85637946-85650345 GCA_035590215.1 Microhierax caerulescens
ACAATATCCGCCTCCGCTCTCACCGCCGCGCGTGCGCCGGAGGCGGCGGCGGCAACACCGCTTCTAACTCCTACCCCCCCCCCTCCTCCGCCATGACCGGACCTGCGCTACACCCAGCCGCTGCGGCCCGGAGGACGTAGGCGGAAGAGCTGTACCGTGCGCAGGCGCGCCTGCAGCCGCAACCCACAACAAAGGGGAAAGGACAGGCTGCCAGGGTCCCCCTCCCTCCACCGCCTTGCGGGGGGGCGGCCGTCCGGCGGGGACTCCACCTCCCAGGGTGCACAGCGCGGCGCGCTACATGCTGGGACTTGTGGTTTGGCGGGCGGCAGCCCCACACGGCGCGCGGCCAGAAGGCGGGTCCTGAGCGCCGCCGCGCGCAGCTGTGGCGGGTAGCGACGGGCAGCGCTGAGGAGAGCTCCACTGGGACGGCGGAACGGGGGGAACCACCGCTACCCGGCAGCGCCCGCCGCTGTCCCGGGAGCCGGCGGCACCCTCATGCGGGCGCCTCGGGGGGAGCCCGCCCTGGAAGAGCCCCTGGAACGGTACCAGAGGCGGCTTCGAGGTGAGCGGGCAGAGCGGCGCGGGGTGAGGGCGGGCAGTGTCCCCCGCCGGCCGGTTCTGCTGCAGGGCTCCGCCGTGCCCGTCTGTCCCCAAGCCGGCTGAGCGGTGGCGGACAGCGTGCGGGCCCATGGGCGCTGCTGGGGACCGGGGGGGCCGGGCCGTCCCGCCGCGTTGCGGGGCGGCCGGGCTGAGGCGGTGCAGCAAGGCGGCAGTCACGCTGCCTCTGGTCCTCCCCGCAGCCGGTGCTGTTAATGCGACCGCACGAAGCTATCTGATCAAAACTTGGCTCTGATGAAGCCGCTGCCTCTTTTGGTGGGGTTTTCTTGGGTTGTGTAAGGGTTTTAGCTGCTGTTGCCACATCCCATTCTAGGCATGGTAAAGAAGAGGGTGCAAATTGATTCTAACGAGACTGGTTACTTCCCATGTCAGAAACTGTTCCCATACCTGCCACCTACCTACCTAAGAAGCATTATGTATAGACTGACAGAGAGAGCCTTAATCTTTCAGCTGCGACACCTGGGCTTTACCAACCTTAACAGTGTCTCTGACAAGTCAAAGTGTCCGCACCCTGAAGCAAACCGGTAGATAATTTGTGGGTATGTCACCCGGTTTGGCACAAAAAGCTGTGTTCCGGACAAGATGCCTACACATCATGTGTTGTGACACAAGTGAATTAAATGTGTAGTTGCTATATAGGAAATGTCATTGCAAAAAGTTTAAAACAATGGAAATATTTTTAAATAACTGCTTGATACTCGATTCTTAGCAAGTATTTTATATTTCCTTCTCAAAGAGCATCAGTTCTTTGCACCGAGGATGGATTTTATTTGTTCCTGAAGTTAGGACATTGAAGAATCACCTGTTTATTTCTCCTATAGATTAAGTGGGCTTGTTTGGCACTTGCAGGTAGAACAGTTCAAATGACAGATAGCAGAGCACCTCTTGATATGTTTAAAGTTCCTGTTGTGATATGTAAAAACAATGAATAAAACCCTATGACCGTCACACATAGACACAGGTAATCTTAATACTATGGCATGTTTCCTTTCACTGTGGATGAGTATGGAAAACTGCTAGTTTCCCTGTACTGTATTTGGACTTTCATGGAGGCAAAGAGTTTCTGCTGTGACTGTTATTGCAAAGGAGGAGTGATAAATTAGGATTTTAAACCCATAGTTTTAAAACACACATGATTTTGCTGCTTAGTAAATCTCATAATGGCAATACATTTCTGCTTCAAGAAGGTATGGTAACTTACAGAGACATAGCTTTGTTTAGAAAGGCCACACTTTAATGAATTTTGTCAGTTTCCGCTGCAGTAGTGTAGGTGTAAGTACAAGCTCAGCCTGTATGTTCAAAATCTGGTGTATTTCACAAGACATTAAGTTTTAGAGTGCTTATGATTACCTTTTACCTAGAATACTTTTTGGATCTTGTTTGCTTGCTTTTATGCAGATCTGGGAAGGAGTTATGTCATTAGTGAAACATTTTATAAATTCATGTTCCTCTTCTGTGATAGCTCAGTGGTTGACCTGCCTTTTCATTTTAGGCAATGAAGGCCGGTCAGTACTGGCGTTTTGGATTACTGGCAAGTCCAAAAGGTGGCATGCGGGCAGTAGAGAAGGCAGATTTCTTCTGTTTATCCTCATCTAAGGAGACATGGAGATGTATCGGTGTCTAAATTCTGGAGTGCGCAGGCAGCATGTTGTGCTTGACTTCCATCTTGCTGGGGCATGCAGCCACTGTTGGATACAGTGGTTATGTTGAGCTGCCTTGACTCCCTGCAGAATGCAATGTCCTCTGCTTCCTTAGGCAGCAACAGCAGGGAAAGCCAAAGACCTTTGGTCTCCACATTTACAATGAAGTCCATAATTTCAGGTTGCTTAATGCTTTTTACATAAATGTTCTTATGTGTGTGTAGTTTGGTAAGCTTGGTAGAGGACTTTATAGTTGATTTAGACCAGATTTGTCATGAAAATATGCTTTGTAGCGTTTTGCAACAGGGTGCTAATATTTCCAATATTTGTCCTTCTTGGTTTTGGCTGGGATAGAGTTAATTTTCTTCTCAGTAGCTGGTGCAGTGCTGTGTTTTGGATTTGGTGTGAGAACAATGTTGATAACACACCCATGTTTCTAGTTGTTGCTAGGTAATGTTTATACTAAGTCAAGGACTTTTCAATTTCTCAGGCCCTGCCAGCTGGAAGGCTGGAGGGGCACAGGAAACTGGGAAGGGGCACAGCCAGGACAGCTGACCCAAACTAGCAAAAGGGATATTCATACCCTAGAACATCATGGGCAGTATGTAAACTGGGGCGAGTTGGCTGGGGCTGCCAATCACTGCTCAGGGACTGACTGGGCATCAGTCAGTGGGTGGTGAGCAGTTGTATTGTGCAACACTTCTGGGTTTTTTTTCCCCCTTCCCTTTAGATTTTATTCGGTTCCCCTTCTCTCTTCTTTACAATTGTTGTTATTATTATTGTTGTTTTATTAAGATTATTAAATTATTCTTGTCTCAATCCTCAAGTTTTACTTTTTTCCTGATTTTCTTCCCGATCGCGCTGGAGGGTGGCAGTGAGCAAGTAGCTGTTGTAGTACTCAGTTGCTGGCTGAGGTTAAACCACGACATTGTCAAGGGCTCTTTGTGCATTTGAAATGTTCCAGTGCGATTTCTCATTCAACTACAAAGTCTGTTGGAGTGCTTGGGGACAATTATGTATCTCATATCTTCAGAGTTGCGATGAGCTTTTAGGCTTTTGATATGTGAAGTTCTGAAGAACGCCTTTGTACAAAGTTACCTGGACATTGCAAGTGACCTCTTCAACTCTCTCGTATGTTTAAACAGCCTTTCTCAAGAATTTTGCACCTTGGGCTGTTTAACTGTGTATAAGACTACTATTAGATCTCACTGTATCTAATGATTGTATGAACAAAATGCATGCATCCAATTTATTTTCATTTTGTCTGTTTCTGACTAGATTGCATTACACTGGATCAATCCCTTATGGTTTTTTAAATATTTTCAGAACATGACCCTTCTGGTGGCTGTTTCTCTTTCCATTCTGGGAAACATGTTTTTTTTTTTTTTCCATACAGTGCCAAGATAGCTTTGATTTCATACTCCCAGAGGTGCTTCTTAGTGGGCAGATAGGGTATTATCTCACAAACATAGCCCCAGTGCAGGGTGATATAAGTTCCATTATGTTTCTCATTTAACTTCTTTATTTCTCAGTGATGTACAATTTTGAACTCCTTTGACCTGTACAGCGTTCTCAGATAATTACCACTGCAATTAGGAATTCACTGTAGGACAAACAGATCACTGTTACTCCTAAAGTTGTCAAAACTAAATCTTTACCTGTTTCTCTTATATAGTTATACAGCTTGAGATTTTCCTCAAAATTCAGATCACTTCTGTCATGTGGATTCTGGAATTTCAGGTGGCATGCTTCAGGTGTTACTTGATGCTTTTGTAATACAGCGTTCTTAAACTGCTTGTAGTGCTATCTGGACCAAGGCTAATATGTGGCAACAGATTATCACCACCCATGCTGGAGATCAGAAGAATCATTTTACAGCCTTATTTGGTTTGATGGAAGGGTGTATAAGTTCTCAGAATAATTGATTATTCCAGTGCAGTGTCCTTTGTTGTAAAGGTAAATCCCTCTGAAGACTGGTACACAGGGAGCCCAGGTGTTCAGTAAACTGAATCTGGTGGCCAAAGGACAGAAAGCTGGACCAGAAAACCTGACTAAGACATTAATGGTCTTAGAGCCCAACAGAGAGGTTCTGTTGAAATCAAAAAGGTCCTTATAACAGGGCTTGTCCTGAATTGTGTACACTTTGTATAATGAAGGCCTTTAATGATGTGTCTAATACAGGTTTACAAAGGTGGTATTTGTTTAGTTTGGATAATTAGGTTACTGTGTAATTGAGACCATTTCAAATGAACCTCAAAGTCTTTAGGAGATAATAACATTTCTAATTAAAAGTTATTCTCAAGGGAATAGAGGTATTTTGTAAAGGAGACTAAGTGCTGTGCTGTGCTACGATATTCATGTTAATAACTAAAAATTGCCAGGCATAGTGTGACTGTCCAATGGGCCTTCTACTACACCAGCGCGAACAGCAATATGTGATTGTTGACGCAGAAGGCTCGGACACAACTTTTACAACCAATGTGATCAAGTTAGTGCCACTTTATTAAGGGATACACAGCAATTTATACTCTACAGATGCTATTAATAGACTTACAGCAATTTATACCCCCAGCTAAAAATACACACGCTACGCAGGCTTTGTTATGTAAAAGGTGATGGGTTAAAACTACTTGTTCACACGCTTCGGTCTCCCCTGTGATTGGTCCCAGTGTGGTGCCCACACGCTGCTCCCCCCTTGTGCAGGCATCCTGTTTTTTCTCATCTTTCTGTCCAACTCTCTTATCTCTCTGTGAATACACAGTTTCTGTGTCTCCCTTGGCCTTGCATATGACCTTCACAACACCTGCAGCTTGTTACAGCTTCGCCTGCTATTACAACAAAGTTACCTGGTCTGGATTGCTCATAATATGTCCCTTGTCTTCCAGCCACTCCACATGTGATGGCTTCCTGCTACTTTACCCTTTTCTTCCAACAGCAGTAAATATATGGAAAAGACTATTTAGAGCCCACTTCTTTGTTTATAGCATTGACCTGGTTCCTTGACCAGAGAACTATTAAATTATTTTTTTATGTTGAGGTTTTCAGCCTGTTTAGTAAACAGCACTGGCTTACTTGTGGGCCAGAGGCAGTGTAAGAGGAGGAGCAATGGAGGGGGAGACCATCCTTTTTGGGTATAGTGCCTGATACAGGCATCTTGTAAGCCTACCCTAAGAAAATGTGGAAGTTATGTTCTGTATCCCACTGCATTACAGAGTCCTGCGTTGTTTCAGAGAATGGCAATGCAAGCTGCAAGAGGAACAGATGAAAAAGTAAGACTGCTGCAAATTCAGTTTCACTTTGTGGCTACTTCATGTGACTCCAAAAATAAAGTAGCAGAGATGCAAAGTCAAAGCTGTCCTTGAAAAATGAGTATGTGGTCCAGTTACCAGCTAAGTTAGCTGTGACACTGAAGCAGCTAAGAATTAAGTTGTAGATGGTAATCTATAATTGTAAATTTTCTTTGGCTTAGGCTTTTTATTTCTGTTTGACAATTATTTCTAAGTATTGTCCCAAACAGAGCACATAACGTTTGTTTAAGGGTAAAGAATCAGTCAGGCGGAACTGGGAAATGCTTGTAGTTGCTCTTCACATGTGAGGGTCTCTAGAACCTTGGCCATGTGCTTTATGCTGTGCAGAAAGGGCTGGTTTAGGAATTCATGGTGATGAACGCTGCAGCTCCAGAGAACAGTTTCCCCTTAAGGATGGTGATTTGGTAAAAGCTGTGTTGAACCCCCCCTATTTTTCATATAATAGGAAGCAACTATGAAGATGAGGAAACCAAATCAAGTGGATTCAAGTGGATTCTGAGCGTTAAACACAGCTTAGGACTTTTTGAGGCCTAGCTAATGAACAGCTTGGTATCACTTGTTATTATTGAATGTTTTCATGTAAAATCCTATCAGCGTAGTAATTAATAGGATACTTTCAGTCTCAAAACAGCCATGTAGTATGTTAGTAGTATGGTAGCATACCTGTGTTTGTCAACCAGTAAAGAATAGCTGCATATCAGAATGGTAAGTAAAGTCAAGTCAAGACTATGCAAACCACAATAAAAACTTAAAAGAATTCTACCCCAGAAGAGGTACGTGATTTACTGTTTTAGATTTATAAGTGTCAATAGAAACAAAGTCAAAGCTAGTAACACTTTTTGGACAGTAAAGTTTTTTTTTAAATAGGCGTCATTTTTTCTGTTTTCACTAACTGGTCTAATTTTATGTTTCATCAGTTATTGTTCTGCATAAATTCTACAGTGTTAATTGTTTTCAAGAGCTGAAGAATCAGTGCAATTTCTTTTTTAACTTTCTAGATCAGTTTTCTGGTTGGGAACCATGGGATGTCAGAAAGTGACTTGTTTGTTGACTTTTTAGCCACTTCTGGTCATCTTTCTATAAACATTATTAGAACTGGGCCATTACCTGTAGATGACAGAATTATGGGAAGCTTTTCATACAGTGAAAAGCTTTTTTCTTCCAGCTGAAGTTATTTTCCGTGTCTTTCAGGCAAGTCTGTTGTTTTGGCTGGTTGGTTCCTTTGCTAAGCTCTCCATTAGCTCCCGGAGTACTTTCTATGGCATTTCTGAGTTCATGAATGAGGTAGCTTTGGTGCTTTCATTTAAAGGAGCGCTCTTTATAGACAGTCTTGGGCAGTGTCTGAAAAAAACATCTTTTGTTTAGGCAGTGCAAACACTGTTCAATGCCTTCTCTGTTTTTTCATGTTTTTTCACTTCAGTGGAAAATTGTTCTTATTTTTTTTTTAATTTTATTTTATTTTTTAAATTACACCACCCTACCACCACCCCAGAGCTGATTACTACTTTGGAAATACAGCTACCTCTCCTGTGTTGTGTTTTACTTCAGTGTCCTGATGCTAGACTTTGTCTTTTTCTTTCTCTTTTTTTTTTTTTCTTTCTTTTTTTTACAAGTTCAACGGATCTCCAATGTGTCTTCAACATAAAAAAAATATGTTGTTGCTCAGCAGTAGTACTGATGTTCCCATATAACCCCCCCCACCAATTATATGAAGATAATTCTCTGCAAAAAGTATACCTCATTGCATTTTCAAGGAGTAATACTTAGATTTTGTAGTTGCAATGAGTAGAGAAAATAACCACAGCTACCAATGCTTCTTTCAGACAGAGGAGTATATTAATTCAGCATGTAGAATGTATGAGATGTGCTTTTTGAACATTAATTAATGTTTTGGGCAGGGGTCTGTTGATTTTTGTCTTAAAGCATTATGCTTAACTGAACTTCATCTAGTCCAAAGTTGCAGTCATGTGTAGATGACTTGAGGAGTAGGAATATCTCTGTACAAAGAATGGTATGGTTTTGATCCTGGGTTAGGATCGCTGGATGCTTCAGTCTCTGAAATAATAAGCAGTAACGTATTTCTTTCTTTTAGGTCACTTATGTCATTCCTAAGGTATTAGATAAATTATATACCTGTCCCTTGGCAAGGACTGCCTGTGATTTATCTATGATACTTGACAGCTTGTCAGCATTTCTCTGGAGCAGTTGGTTGTGTGGTTTTTTGTTTTTTGGGGTTTTTTTTTGATTTTTTTATGTATCAGGTTTGATCCATCAGGTTTTGTTGCTATCTTGCTGTTTTTCATAATCATCTCGGATCCTTTAAACACTGAAAACCAATGAGCTTTATAGTAAATAATTTTTTTTTTTTAAGTTTTAATCCAAATAAGTCCAATTTCATTTATATCCTCAGCTGTTCCTATAGGAAATGACACATCAATGACATTTTATCATACAACAGAAATGTATGTTGGGATTTTTATTCATAGAGGCTTGTTAAGATGTAGAAAAGAAAAATGCTCATTGGATTTTAGATAGGCAAATAGTGCTGTATGCAAGCAGTTTTCTGCAGTATTTTTTTTACTGAGGCTCTGTTTCTATAAAATGTACTATTACAGGAATAAGTTAGGTTGAATGTGTGTGCACTTAAAAATTAATGACTTCTAAATTAAGTACAAAATTATCACATTGTCCTTAACCAAAGGTTCTTTGAAAGTTTGCATCCACAGAGGTACTTTCAACTTCTTCCATATTTAAAAAGAATACTTCTACGTTGGCAGGAACAACAAATGTAATCTTTCCACTTGGTAGTGCATTGTCTTTTAGCCTAATGCCCACAATTATGTCCCTTATTTAGGAAAAAAATAATATAATGTACTTATTCCCTGTTACACATCCAGTTCAACTTTCACTGAAGTAAATGTTAGCTCTTTGGTATCTAGTGAATATAAAGATGGACCACTGGAAACTCCTAATTCCCAGTTTCCCAGTGGTGAGTGTTTTGCTTGTGGCAGCAACTATTGTAATTTGAAATTGGCATGCATTTAAGAAGTTTTGGCAAATATGTGATAAAGCTTTCAGAAATGTGGTGACATTATTCCAGAGGCAGGAAAGTGTAGTCAAGAGAAGTAGACATCAGTGTGCCATTGATAATGATTTCAGTGCATTTCACTACTACTGCCCGGTATATTTATGGAAGAAGATGACATAGTGTAAGAAGATCTCTGTTATCTTTGAGGCTAAAACAGTAGCTTGGAGTTGGGAAGCTGTAATATGAAGAGAGAAGTTCTGGGAAAAACTCTATATGGGTCTGTTTGGTTTGGGTTTATTTTAGTTTGTTGTTCTTTGCTGGCTATGAAGCAAAGATTGATACTCTGGGGTTCTCTGACAAAGGTCTGCAGTGAATGGGGAAATGAAGGAATTTTATTGCTATCAGATGACACACCACATAAGAACTGACAGTGAGCACTTCTTGGCAACAAATAGTTGCAACATAGTTTGCTAAATATTTAAGCCATTGCATCATTGAGATACTTCTACCACTTCTCTATTAGTTCTCCCACCCTCATAGCATCCTGGAATGCTCAAGAACAGATGAATAGCTTGAGTATGTCAATGGAGAAATATGTGACCTAAACCCCTTTTTTTTTTTTTTTTTTTTTTTTTTTTTCCCCATTGCTTTGTGAGTTATTTGGGATTATTATAATAAAATATGACTATTTAAAATGTGTTTTTTATGTCTTCTTTTATGTTAACTTCTTCAAAGGATGGAGTACCTGAAAACTAGAAGAGGTAATGGGAGTCATAAGATAACTGGGCTTTAAAAATAAGTGTTGAGAGAAGGTTAATGGGTCAGAAATGGGTTAGGTTTTTATTAAAAACTAGCATTGCAAAGAAGGGAGTGATGGCTGGCATACTGAACTGAGAACCATGTTCATAAATGTAGTGGTTTTTTGTGGGGTATTTATACTTTATAAGTTATTGGTAAGTTACAGCCAAGTGGAGAAAAAGACTGAAAAGGGCTGTGAAAACCAATACAGTGCGGAAAAAAATGTATTTCCCAACATCAGTCAAGATGATGTGATCTTGAAAAAGATAAAGGCAGAAATACGTATCTAGCTTTTGTTCTGACTTGAACTGCCTTTCACCCTTCCATTTGGAAGAAAGGAGCTATTAACATTTATAACCAGCGATATATGTTATACTCTGAGGCATGTTTTCTGAATTCTACCTAGTAGATGCTTAACTGTGATTGTATCTGAAGCTTTTTTTGTCTATGAGAAAAAAAATATTTTCAGTTAGTTATTTATGCATCATATCAATTGCAAAAAATGTAAAAATGCATGGAGGACATGTATGCTGGAAAGCTTGCCATTTTTTTAGTTGTAGCAGTTGGTCCAATAACAGATACCTTCTTACAAGCTTTGTCTCACAAGAGTGAAATTCCTATTCTGTTACCCTGCATCCTATTCTATATGCAGTAGTCCTAAGGGAGAATAACCCTACAATGAATTCAGAGCTAAATGAAGAAAACTGCTAATGTTTTATGTTTCTGAGAGTCAAGTAAGGTTTTGAGAGTGTGGAGTTTTTTTCTGTTTTAAATCATTAATAACTGTTAACTATTAATGAAACTTTTCTAGTTCAGAGTAGTTTTGACTGGTAGATACAAATGATTGTGGCTTTATTTTAGAGCAATGTAAAAGAAACATGCTGTCTTATATTCCTGATAAAATGGCTGTGAATCATGATGGAGAGCTGTCTCATTTTCTCGGTTCACTTAATATTGCAGTAGATTCTGCTTTGAAGATTGCATAAAGTCATACTACTTAGGTTACTACTCTGTCTTTTCTAGTTAGTATATACATTACTTAAAGGGAAGAGAGATTAAGTACTCATCTCCCTTTGTACATAGGCAATTGAAGGAATGAATCAGAATCACAGAATAGTTCAGGTTGGAAGGGACCTGCAAGGATCATCAAGTCCAACTTCCTGCTCCCCACAGGACTACCTAAATCTAGATTGTATGACTAAGAGCATCATCCAGACACTCCATGGACTCGGTCATGGCCTCAAGCCCATCAGCTTCCCTGGTAGCCTGTTCCAGTGACTGACCATTCCCTTAATGAAGAACCTTTTCCTAATTTTCCTAGTACTACATGTCTTTGGTCCAAAGATTACAGTTTGGTTGTTTGTTTTTTTTCAGGAAAGCTGAAACATTCCTATCCTCATTTTATTGTGTTAACTTTGGTATTGTGATGGCTGTAATTTGTTAATAACTTTGTTCTAGAAAGATGCGCTCTGAACTAGTAAAGATGGTAAGAGACTGGGGATATTCACTCATGAAGAAATATTTGTTGATCTAACCAAAGAACTGCACTACTGGCTGCCATTCTACCACTGTGGGTACAGCATGCCCTATCTTTGGGCGATCATCTAAAATACCCTGAGGAGGAACCATTCACACCTGTTCAGGGACATGAGCCAAGGCAACATGTATACTATGCCCACAGAAGCTCATTTCTTCAGGCCTCTGCACCAAACTGATCCTCCCTGTACTCCACTATGTCTTTCAGAGTTCTTAATCACAATTTAACTGCTTGTCCTGTCATCACACATCAAGTAAAAGTACTGATGTGACTAAATACTTTTAGCAGCATCTAATCAAGTCTTTGCTTTTTAAAGCATGAGAATTATGCAGTCTATCATTAGGGACATGCATAGGCCAAGTGGACAGGATCATAGAATCCTAGAATGATTTGGGTTGGAATGGACCTTTAAAGGTCTAGTACAACCTGCAGTAAGCAGGGATGTCTTCTACTAGATCAGATTGCTCAAAGCCCCATCCAACCTGACCTTAAGTATTTCTAGGGATGGGACATCTACCACCTCTCTGGGCATCTTCCAGTGTTTCATCACCCTCACCATAAAAAATTTCTTCCTTTTATCTAGTCTGAACCGACCTTCTTGTAGTTTAAAACTGTTACCCCTTGGTCCTGTTGTTACAGGCTCTACTAAAAAGTCTGTCCCCATCTTTCTTATAAACCCCTTTTAAGTATTGAAAGCCTGCAATAAGGTCTGCAGACCTTTCTCTTCTCCAGGCTGAACAACCTCAACTCTCAGCCTGTCCTCATGAGAGGTGTTTCATCCCTCTGATCATTTTTGTGGCCCTCCCCTGGACCTGCTCCAATAGGTCCATGACAGTCTTGTACTCCAGAGGTGCATGCAGTACTCAAGGTGGAGTCTTACCAGTGTGTAGATCTTGACCTGCTGGCCACACTTCTTTTAATGCTGCCCAGGACATGGTTGTCTTTCTGGGCTGTGAGTGCACATTGATGGCTCATGTCCAGCTTTCCATCCACCAGTACACCCAGGTCCTTCTCAGGGCTGCTGTCAGTCCCTTCATGCCTCAGCCTGTATTGATACTGGGGTTGCCCTGACCCAGGTGCATCCTGCACCTTGCATTTGGCCTTATTAAACCTCATGAGGTTCACGTGGGCCCAGTTCTTGAGCTTGTCTAGTCCCTCTGGATGGCATATCAACCGTACCACTCAGCTTGGTGTCATCTGCAAACTGGCTGAGGGTGCACTCGATCCCACTGTCTGTCACTGCTGAAGATACTAAACAGTACACGTCCCAGCACAGACCCCTGAGAGATGCCAGACATTGCTGATCTCCATACGGACTGGAGCCATTGGCTACTACTGTCTGGATGTGACCATCCAGCCAATTCCTTATCCACTGAATGGTCCACCCATCAGTCTGTATCTCTGCAATTTAGAGAGAAGGATGTTGTGGGGAACCGCGTCAAAGGCCTTAAAGAAGTCCAGATAGCTCAT
>JAVJGJ010000059.1:85650445-85666895 GCA_035590215.1 Microhierax caerulescens
AAGGATGTTGTGGGGAACCGCGTCACAGGCCTTAAAGAAGTCCAGATAGCTCACCCCTTGTTCACTGAGGTAGTCACTCCATCATAGAAGGCCACTAGGCTGGTCAGGCAAGACTTGCCCTTGGTAAAGCCATTCTGGCTCTCTTGACTCACCTCCCTGTCCTCTGTGTGCTTCAGCATAGCTTCTTTGGAATAAGAAGTGAGTTGCCTGGCATCCTGTGGTGTGAACTGAAAGTATTGTTATCTAAAACTAGGCCTGTATTTTTTGTTTCCCAGTCCATTCGGCATCTCTCAGATGCAAATCTCTCAAGTTTCTTTTCTGGCATATTGGAAATGTTCAGCTGTATCTTAGCGGTACTGCATTTATGAATGGAAAGTTTTTGATTTTTATGGTGAGCTAAATGAAAAAATAAAAAAGGAACATAAGAAAAAAATATATTGAAAATGAGAGAAGACCATTACTGTATCACCTTCCAGTAAGTCATTGAACTCTCGAAAGGGTTCATAATATTTGTATTTTTATGGAAAGAGCTTTATTGCTGTTCTTCATTCCAGAATGATGAGTATTATTATTTCGTTTTCACACTTGTTAGAAATTATTGTTCTTTATTTAATCACTATATTATGTTGGTTCAGTTTGCTGAGTTTTTACTTCATTTACTCAGATATTTTTTTAGTTGTGCTGTGCATTGCTTTGTCATGTGTGGTGACATCATTAGAATTAAAAAAAATATTTTTCTTGGTGCCCAGTCCTGCACTTTATATGAAATACTTTTCAATGAGCCTAAAGCTCATACTGTATCACAGCTGTGTGTGCTAGGAAATATTTTAGGGTCAAGTATATTATTACTTGTCCTGCTGCAGAGTACTGATGTATTGATAGGCAAAGATACTACTTACAGCTGTTTCTTTGAAAATGTAGTAAGTAGTTCTTCTGCAAATTGTGACATAAAGTAGTTGTTTTGGCTGTTTGCATTAGATAATTCCTTCCAGTGGCTGAGTTTAGATCAAGTAGTCAAGATAGACAGATGCTGAATGCTTCTAGTTCTCGCATTTTTTTTTTCAAATTTTAAATATCAGTCAGTAAATGTTTTCTTGTATGTTGTTTATTGTGGCTAATGATGTGATCTTTTTCAGAGCGTGCTAGTGAAAGCATTCATCACCTGAAATATACCTTGGAGGAAAGACAGTTTGTAAAGGGTGAGGGTGAAGTTGGATTTGATCTGTCCTCGGTGGATGAGGGCAGTGATGATGAGGACAGGGACGATGATAACAGTGGGAATGCAGCCCGGCAGGAACTGCAGCACCATCAGGCAGGTAAGATTACTTGAAAGCAAACAGCTTAAAAATTGTTTAAAATTATTTCAATGAAATATTTCAATGAAAAAAAATAAATATTTTTGTTACGTTTTTTTTTAATCTCTTCGTAGTTAATCAACTTAAAACTTTGTTGCGACATCAAGAAAGAGTGGAAAGTGACGGCTCTCCATCAGGGAAGAAGATGTCCTGTGTATGTTGCTTCTTGTTTCTTTTGTGTTTGAATGAACGGCATGCATGATGAGATCAATTTTTTCTTATCCAGGAAGAAAAAGAAGCATCAAATCATTTTTGTGTTCTGAAATATAGGAAACTCCTGAGGCTACGGCCAGAATTTGGTATGCTTATGACCATAGCAGAAGAAAAAGAAATCTATAATAAGGGATTTAGATTTTTTTCCTGTTTTGTTGACCATGCAGTATGGTTCACAATCCATATAGCTTTCAGGTTTCTCATCTTTTTCTTTCCACCAAAAGTTCATCCTTTTTGTTTTGGAAACAGTTGAGGTCAAGTACGTGGACAAAATTCTGTAAAAGGAGCCTCTCTTTTCCTTTGACTGTACTTTAAGTAAAGTATTCTCAAAGGCCTTCTCATTCTGTAACTATGTTTTTTCTTTAGAGGGTTAGAGATGTTCATGTAACAGCAGGTTTTTGTTGCTCTCTGCCAAAATACAGTGCTGCCTGTCAGTTAGTTTACACCCCTACACAGGCTTCTCAGATTTAGCCTTCTGGCAGTAGTGCACCAAAGTACGTGCAATAGACAGTTCAGTTACAGAGCAACTGCTGGATGCTAGTGTCACTATAGGAAAATAATTCAAAGGCATTTTCTAGTTCTATCTTTTGATGGCCTGCACTGACTACTTTTGGTTTACCCTAAGCAAGACAAGCAGCATTTTGCTGTTGGGGTTGAGGTAGCAGCAGAATAATCTAAACCCTATATTCCTGCTGTCTTGCTTTGAGCGTGTGTAACGTACCTAGCTCTACTGTTCTGACATTGAGAAATTTTACTTAAAGTTCAACTTTCCCAAGTGTTCTAAAATCCCTGAGTTCATTCTGATTGTCCTGATGGGTACTTTTGCCTCATAATGGTGCAGGATACACTTTTGTATACATTACACTAATGTTTCTCAAGTTTCTCAGGTTAAACATTAAACGCTGGTTTTCAGTGAAAAATAATTTGAATAGAAATGGAGTTTTTCCCGTTTTTGAATACTGCTGTGGTGTAATTTTTTCAGGGATGCAGCTGGGGGTCTCAGCTGCAAGATGTTTATTAAACTTCCAGAAAAGAGGGAGGGATTAACAGAAGCCAGAGGAACTGAATGATGAGTTACAAATATTATTGGTGCTATATTATATATACTTAAACAAATGTGATTAATTTTTTAAAACTTTATGAAGTAGTTGAGATTAGTCGACTTTGAGCAAGGTGAATTCTGAGTCAGTGGAACACGGAACTTAGGTGCACTGAGCCAGATGGAATACATTGCAGATTTGGAGTACTTTAAATGTTTTTCTAGATCATTCTGGAAAAACCCTCCCTTTGTGCCTGCAATTGTAGTTCCGTTCCAGATTTATCAAGAGTGCCACCTTTAATATGCCCAATACTTATATCGGGTATAATTTAACAGGAAGGCATTTGTTGCTATAAATCTTCCCCTCATCCTGGTTAGTGGATTTCATTTTTGTCTTTAAAGGTTGGACGGTGAACCTTAATACTTAGTTGGCAGAATGTGTACATAAGATTAACTAGTAGTTGTAATAGCTAGCCATTAGTAGCTTGGTTTGGGGTTTTAGTTTTTTTTTGAACGGTGAATATTTCAAAAATATTTAAAAAGAAAGATTACTTTCTGAATCTTTTAGGAGATTTAGGAGTCAAACTGTTCAGTTCCTGAAAATGAGTTCTATGATCTTTAAGACTTTAAGTATATTTGAGAAGCATATAATGAAATATTTTTGCTTTTTGACACAAAAAATGTGTTTCTGAACAGAGATCACAAATGTCAGAATTGTATCAGTTTCAAAACTAGCTAGAGATCTACATAAAGATGCTTTTTTTTTCTTCCAGAATAATGAACTAATGCTAGAAATGCACCTGTTCCTCTGACAGAACCCCATTAACAACTCCGTGTCCATTTTGTACCAGAAAAGAATACAAACAAGGGAGATTTAATCTATTACAAATGTAAAACTGTTTAGCAAATTGGTGAAAAACACAGACATCTTTTATATAAGTTGATATATGTTCTACTCAGAGACCTGTCCCAGCTTGACTGTCTTGATTTTAATTAAAAAAAAACCCAACAAACAAAATCCCAAACCAAAACATTGTAGCTTGCTTTGATACACTTTTTTACGTTCTGGAATTAAGATAGTTCATATATGTCAACTAGCATTAGACTATACTTAGTTTTTTCAGAGAATGCAATTTGCAATAGTGGAATATCAAACTGAGGGAGGAAACCAATATTCAGATACATAAAAATGATGACTGAGGATCTGATAGTGGCTTATTTCAATTTGAAAGTAGAGACTCTATTAAATATTTTTGTGATTATCCAAAGGCAGTTTCATTGCAGACTAACATATTTATGCTTAATACTGTTACTCCATTAAAATTATTTTAAAGTATATTATACTTCATAGTTTTGTTTGTGTAGCAGTTGTTAGTGACCATTTAGAAGAGTTGCCTTTGCACATCCACAACTCATTAACATTAAAAGTATTTTTATATTCATTTCACAGAAGAAAATACCTCCTTACCTTTGTCTAAAATGGATGATACACCTAAATAGCAGCATGAATTTCATTTACAAATTGGTTTGTGGTTATGATTTAATCCTGCTTTATAGATGTGCTTAATCGAGTAACTGAACATTTTGACAGAAATGTTATATTTACTTTTTGTATTGAAGAATTTAAGTTCTTACTGATTCTTCCTTCCTCATGATGTAGTACTTGGTGACTTTTTATCATATGTATTCTGTATGCAAGCAATATCTTATTGCAATAGCTGGAAAACTGGAAAATAATGCCTGCTATTCTTTACTTCCTGCAGAAACCCCCAGAAGCTGCAACTGGAGACTTACCAGCCCTTTCTGATCTTGTTCCTATAATTAATGATCAGTCACAGTACATTAATCATTTAGAAGCAGAAGTGAAGTTTTGCAAGGTATTAGACAACATATTTCACCTACTAAAACCCTGGTCCCCTAAATATGAAGAATTGCTTTAAAAACAGCTTATTCTTAGTCTTGAGATTGATTGTTGCCATAAACAAACTGAACCAAATGCAGTTCAGTAGATACTGAGCCTTACCATGCATCTTGGGCTGTCTTTAAGGATCTTCAAAGATGTTTTTATGTCCTATCATAAATATAAGTAAGCAATTTTAAAGAAGTTATATGGAAATTCAAGCTAGAAAAATACAAAATCTGTCTTTTGCGTATTCTTATTCTCTGTAAAAAAAATTAAAATCGTTGAGAATGTTAATCTAGACTTTTGGTCTCAAAATATATTTCAATGTTAGTAGCTGTCTTAAGGAACCTTTTACATGCAGCTCCTGTATCCTGTAGGAGGAATTGTCGGGGATGAAAGATCGAGTACAAGCAGTTGTACTTGAAAATGAGGAGCTCCATCAGAAACTGAAATTCTTAACTGCAGAACATATGTGGAGAGAACAAACTCTTCTAGATGCCTCGGTGAGTTTTTATTTTTCTGTTGGTTTAATGTGTTCAGGGACCAGATTCTTTTTAAGGAAGACTATATAAATGGTTATTCGCAAGCTGAATTTTAGTCAAAATTTAGTGAGAGTTTGTAAACATGGATTTTGGTGGATAACATCATTATCGTAGCTTGCCAACCTAATTGACTTGTGTATTGGTCCTTGTAGTCTACTGTAATGAAAATTATAAGGTTCAATACTTGTATAATTAACATTTCTTTTAAAAATACCCTACATAATTATAACTGAAACATTACTATTTTTATTTTAGGCAGATACTCAGAACTCCTGGCTTGCAGGTGGCAATGACTGTAGCATGTATCAGCCTGTCACCTCATCACCATCACGAAACAAAGATCAGGCTTTTGTTACAGCAGCTGCTGGAGACATAGAAAGATGGCCAGTAGAACTGGTTGGTACTCACTTTCTTTGCAGAGTCATACCTTTGCAAAACCTTTTGGTGCTTTGTTGTTGCAGTAGTTCTGATGATTAATTTTGTTACAGACATATAGGAGGAGTTTTGGTTGACTGAACCTTAATCTGAGGTCCAATTTTATTCTCTTACACCTCATCTTCTTGTTATATCCTAATTAATATTATTATCCAGTTAGACACAGATGGCAGGTTGTATCTGCAGATGTTGATTTCCCAGAGATAAGTCTTGATTTAAGAATGTCCTGTCAGTGATGGCTCCACTGTACTTTGGAGATTCTTAGCTTTAACACAACACACAAGCAGGTGGGAACTAGTGGGTGTAATTTAAATACAGCTTGCTCCAGGCAAGCTCTTTTGCAATGAGCCTTTGTGCTCCTAGACCGGTGCAGGACCTAAGGTACAACACTAGCTTTGTGCAGTCTGTTTTTCCTAAGCTGAATTACACATTTTGTGCTTTTAGAGATACAGAGCAGCCCTAGTGATTCAGAGATGATGTTGTCTCTATCCCGTATTTTTTAGTTTGGGAAGATATTCTTTTTTTTTTTTTTTTTTTCTCTAAATTAAATGGGGTAGCATCGCTGTCTTTTGAGAAAAGCAAGGTTAACTGCAAGTTTTGGTGTTTTTAATCCGCGTGCATATGTGTAATGTGGAATTTAAAGGTTACTTTGATTCTTAAAGATAATTATATGTATTCATTGTTTCCCACTAAAGTGTTTTTGTTGGTTTTGTTCATCATCTAGAGCTGAAACCCTCTTCATTGATCCCTAACACCTGCACTTGTTTGAAAGCTAGTTTTTACAGTAATTGCACTTTTACTTCATCTGTCATATTTAAAGAATCGTACTGATTGTGATTTATTTCTAAAGCATCATAGTGAGCTAAATTTCTGGTGCTTTATCTGGTTTGTTGCCACCATTTGTTTGTTACACCATACTGGTGTCATTGATTTATGTACCTAGTTCTTCAGCACCTAATGAGAATAACTCACTGTATTATAAATAAATAGCCTGTCGAAGTTCTTCAGAATTCCTCTTTTATTTCTGCTAACTTGTGGGAGATAGGAGCAAACTTGAGACAAGATCATCAACTTCTGTAAATCATTGTAGAGGGCTGCAGCTGGAGCTGAAGCCATTTACCATGTGAGGATTTGGTAAGATGTACAGAAATGAGAAAATGGGACAGTTGTTCATTTTGTGGACTTTCACAAGGGTGAAATGTTTAGGTTTCTCTGACACTGCTGTTTCAACAAGTTTATATCTTCAGGGGAAAAGAATGATTGTGCTTAATGTCTAGGTGTATTTGTGAAGATGATCATGAAGAAAAAAAATGACACTACTTTTCTCCCATCTGTTTTAAAGGAGAAACTAAAACTTCTTCATCAAGAAAAAGTCAATATTCTTGATGCTCAAATACAGTCTCTAAGGTAAAGTGAAATGTTTATTCTTTCTTAAAATTACTGTTAATAAATTATCACTTCATAACAACATAAAACACTCTTAATTTGAATTTAAGTAAGAGAATGCCTGAGTGTCTAAATGTTGTGTTTTCTGATAGTGTCCCTGAATGCTGGTTCTACATGATTTTTTTTTTGCAAATAGAAATGTAGTAAAATTGAATGTACTGCTACTATATAGCAACATCAGCAATATATACATTTTATAAATTCAATTAAATTGTATTTATAGAAATTACAACTTGATATAAAATATCTTTATGCTTTTTATCCTTTCTTTTTATAGAAACACCATGTCAATTAAAGAAAAAAAGATAAGTTAAAATTTTAACTTACGTGAGCCCATCCATAACTAGCTTTCTTGTACTAATATTTTATATAGTAAATTTTAGAAATCTTAAGCGTTGAACTAGTTTAGGCCACATAATGACTTTGAAGGAGGAAAACCTAGTTCTGAAGCATTCAGGCAGTGTTTCCAGTCATGTAACTTGCATAACTTTTAAGTACAAAAATATTTGAAAATAAGTCCTCATATAATCCTTCAAAATATTGATGCTTTGAATAGGTAGCAAACTATGCAAAAACCAGAGATAGAGGCAACTACTTTAGGATTTGGTTTTCAGGACTGAACTTGTCCCTGTATGCCTGCTTTTTTGATACTGCTGCTGAACCTATTTAATTATGTTTTTCCCTAAATGAATTGCGGTTTCATATATCTGAAAATTCTAGATTCTTGCATGTGTGTGTTAAAAGAGTTACTGTTAGGGAGACACATTTAAATATGCCCTCTGCAGTGGTGAAATCTTAAATGTGCAAAACCAGTTGTGCTAGTGAAAGTAAAGGAGGATGTTATGTTTCAGCTATGTAATTTCAATTGATTATTTTTCCCCTCACTTGGCTTGAAGTGTTAGATATACTCAGAAATAAATACTGAAGGCTAAAATAGCCTGAAAATTTCCACAAGTACATTATTCACCCTCTTGATTTCTCCTAAGGGGCATGATCTTTCAAACTGTAAGTTCTGCAAAGCACTTGAGCATTTTCTAAATTTTAATTAAAGTGAGAAATTATATCACTTTCAGTAGGACTATCCTTATTTTTAACTTTAAGCAGGAATTTCCTTAGGACTCACTGATTTCTGTCCAAGTTTTCCCAACAATAGGTCTGTTGTACCATGACTGTCTACGGGTATACGCAGACCAAATTCTGTTCAGTTTATAGTGGATTATATTTAATAGACCAACTACTAAAATTGGAAAAAGTGCACAGATTTCCCAGATGGAAAAAAGCATGCATACAGTGTATATATTATGTGCACAGTAAATCCAATGCAGCCAGAATGTGTCAGACTTACTATGTGTGTGCTGCCCAGATGGCCTGCATAACAAACCAAAAGCTTTGGATTCATTGCACAATTTGTCAAATTGATCTATATGTGCACAGTGTGCGTTTGTCTGGAACTTCCTGATGTCAGCATTCCTACTGCTTGCACTCTCCCTGGCCTGACAGATGCTTGGAAATTCTGGAGAAAATTCTTCAGAGCACCTGGTAAAAATTTCAGAGACGAGTATAAAAACTTACCCTGTTTTTCTGGAGAAGTATTTGACCTGGAGTTTGTGTGTATCGCTGGATCGGAGGGAATGTGCTGAATACATCTGGATTTTTGTCAGGGAACATAGGAGACTTATTTTATATTGCAACTTTACAGTTAATTGAAGAATAGAGGAGAAATGTGAAGTTAGTGATAATAAGAAAACATGTTAGATAGGGTATTGAAATATACAGCTGATAGTGTTTCTTGCAAATGAGTCTTTTACTCCTTTCAGACAATATACAAGCTTTTGTACCTAACAATATGTAAGTTTTGTGTCTAGTAATTTTCTGTGTAAGCTCACCATTTTCTGATACTACAGAGGGAAGGAACAAATTAATTTTGTTTTGTCTATTAATAATTTTGATTGGGCAGTTCAACTATTATTTCACTGTTACGTCTTCCTTAGCCTACTGAAATGTGTAAAATAATGTTCATTACAGGGATATGCACGGTTCTTTTCAGGTTACATCTGTAATTATATATTGCCTATAAATATAACTGGTAGAAATATTTGAATGCACAAGTAATATTTTTTATTTCTTCTTTCTAGGAAAGACCTTTCGGAATCTCAGAAGACATGCAAAGATTTGGAAGGAAGGCTAAAACACCAGAAGGCACTTGTTTCAGCTGCAAATTCTAGCCGGGTTGGTGGTCTGTGTCTGAAATGTGCACAATATGAGGCAGTTCTTGCACAGACTCATTCTAATGTTCACATGCAGACCATCGAGAGGGTAACAAAGTAGGTCTAGGGGGGGTATTTACGTACTCACTAAAAGCATGGTTGCTTACATTAAGCTGTGTAAGTCTCCATGTGCTGGGTTACATAGAGAGATCACTTGCGGGACAATGGACACCCAGTTTGAAGTTACAATGCTAAAATCAATGGCAGAGTATGAGTGTAGGTCCCAACCACCTTGATATCCATGGTAGTTTTGCTATTGATTTAAACTGGGAAAGAATGCTAGTCATTATCTTGTAATTATGATACCTGGGGCTGGCTAGATAATCAGACTGTTGATAGTCTCTTTCCCACACTTTTTGTACAAAGAAACCCTTGACTGTCTGAACAGATATTGTGGAAATCTGTGTATTTTGATTGATTATTTCCTGCAAAAGTTTCTTATCTTTCTGTAGTTGGAAGTTTTAACGGCTTCACTTTATTCTCCTTACATTTGGATACTTCTAGGATACATCAGCAGTGTAATCCTTCTTTTGCCACCTGAATTTGCTTAGTAGGTTAGGTGTTTGGGACAGGATACATTGTTCCTCCCTAACTACAATAAGTCAGGGAAAAAAGTTCCTTTGGATAAAAATAAATTATTTGCTTCACGCTTTTTTTTTAATTGTAGCTTTTATTTAAATTATTTTCAAAAAACAATCATGGAGGGTGAGTGTAATATATGTGAATCAGAAATCCCAACAGGATTAAAATGTTTTTTTCTGAAGAAATTCCGCTAGTCAATCATCTTCAAAAATTGCTCCCTTTCTACTTGCTAGTAATAATGACAGGGTACTGCAGGTTTCTCAAAGTCTGTTAAACAGGCATCTATTAATTGTCAGATATCAGAAGCTTCTTAGGACTTCTGAAGTTTTAGAACGAGCTAGCTGGAGATGAGGTAGTGGGTCAATTGGAAGCAAGAACAATAAAGGAACATAGTATATATAGCCTATCAAATGGGTATTATCTCTATACGTTAGATGACTGGTTTTGTATGAGTTTATGTATTTTTCTATCGTGAAGTCCAAGAATTTGCTGGGAAAGCTCTCTGTTGCTGAAAAGTCACATTTCAAAATCAACTTTCATAAGAGAAGTAATTATTTGTCACAGACACTGGAAAATATGAACAACCTAACTATAAATCAGTACATACTTGTCATCTAGCATTACAGTGCAGTTTGAAATAAAAAATTTGAGCTGACCTATTTATCTTTCATAAACCATTATTTGAATTTTTTAACAAAATCTGAAAGCTACATCTTCTTGTGATGCAACTTATTAAAACCAAAGCTATTTCAGTAAGGATTTTCAAAAGGACATTGTCCAAATCTTGTTGAAATGAAATGTCAGAATATGACTGTTAGTTCTCTGGCAAATAAAACTGTGTGATTTTTCACACAACACGAAGGAAAAAAAACCCAAAAAAACCAAAAAACCCAAACCCCCTCAAAAACCAGTTTTCAGTTAGAATCTCTAGTTGCTCTTAAAACATAAACAATTATACTCTTCATTTAAAAGCTTTCAACTTATCAAATTAATGAAAGGGTTAAATATTATAGTTTTACTGACTGTGCATCAGCATTTGGTATAGAGCTCAGTTTCTTAGCAGAAGTTCAGAGGGGATGTAGAATCCAGAAGTCATATTGTTTACTTCCAGTTTGCAGCAAAGGGCTCTTGATTTTCATTTGATGTACTTAGTGATCGTGATCAGAATTACTTGTTGAATCTGATCCTTCCTTTTGTTTTTTTCCTTCCTATTTTAAATTTAATAGCAATGTAATTTCATATTGCTTTGATTTTATGTTGGGTTTTTTTTTTCTTTTGTTTTTTGTTTTTTTTAAGAAACATGCCTTTGGTTTTGTTTTTTTAGTACAGTTCCCCATTTTGTAACGCCAACAGAATGTTGGTCATCTTCAATATATTTCTGACTTGACCTCTGCTGTCATTACTGGCAGTTTCACTAGTGGTCCATCCTTCTGAAGTGAAGGACTGGTCATCAAGCAAATTATAATATCTGCCAAGCTAGCAGTGTGCTGTATTTCACTCTTAACCCATGCTGATTCTAATCTTGCTTCTCTTACAACCCTTATGTCTTTTATCTATTAACATTTTACATGATATACATATTGTTTTTTCCTCTTGGGAAAAGCTATAGGAGAAATACCTGTTTTTTCTTTATATACAGAGAAAGAGATGACTTGATGGATGCACTTGTTTCACTGAGACGAAACATGAAAGAGATGCAACAAAGAGAATCTAATGCTTGCGAGCAAGTTAAACAAGCTGTGCAAATGGCAGAAGAGGCCAATTTAGAAAGAACAAAGGTAATTTCATTAAGAAATGAGAGCTTCTCAGTATTCAAATCCACTGCAGATGTTAATTAGGTTTAATGCTAATGAGAGAATACCTGCATAAGACCTTTATCCCATGATGATATGACGTAGTAGATTTAGGAATGCTTCTGAGCAGTAAAGTGAACTCTTAGAGTTCTTAAATTTTTATCAGGGCTGTAGGGTGTATTGCATTCATTGGCCATCATTTAAATTTTGAGGTAGTTTCACAGCTGGGCGACAGAAATTGAATGGTAGAATTTTCAGAAGCATTCGTGACGTAGGAGGATAGTTCTCATATCACATTTCTGAGCTGTTCTTGAAAGAATACTTAAAACGCTTACAAACAGCTCTTTTGCATCAGATGAGCATGGTGCAAGAACTGGTTAGCTAACAACTCTTTGAAGATGAGAAGTCCTGTCTGATGCTACTTACAGGAAGCTTTTGGTACTATGTAAATAATAATAATAAAACCAGTTTTTATGTAATGCTTGTGTTAACCCTCGTTACTGTATAGAATCAACCAATATTGACCTAAATTATTTCCTTGATATTTAGTGACATCTACTGTATTAGTAGTGAATTACTATGGAATTGAGAGAGGGGGGGGGGGTGGTGATTGTTGTTGTTTAATGAAATACTGTTCTTTTTAATAGTGAACAAGATCGATATAATTGTTCTGTTGATCAAATCAGTATTATTCCTCCAATGCTGTAAGAAATAGTGTGTGTGTCTAGGGTCTTTAAACATAAACAGTGGGGAAAAAGATAATGAGGGTGGGATTCCTATGTACTTGTTAAATTTAACTTCAGAATACTACAGCTCCTTGTTTTTAAATGAACAAAGACAATGAATCCTTCTGAGCCCACCATTCACCTGTCGCATTCTGTCCCTGGGGGGTTAAATTTTTAAATTGCTTACTTGTTCACTGTTTTTGGGATGGAAATGTTTTTGTCTCATGGAAATGTTACTCACTTAACTGCTATGTAAAACTGCACAAAATACTTTTCCTTTTCCATGCAATAAAGTGAAACTATCTGATCTTCCCATTTTTTCATTTGATATTGGAAATGTTTATTTTAATATTTAAACAGAAAATCCCTATAACTCAGTTTAGCTCATGTTAGAAATATGGCCTGAGAATAAAAGTAGTAAGACAAATTAATAGAGTCTTTAATAAAATAGGTCTTTGTACATATACCATTTCTGCCACGTCAAGAAGGGAGCTCTGTAGGGTCTCTGCTGGCCACCCTTTTCACTGCAGCGAGGAAATGTGAAGTGCTATCTGCTTGTATGTAAGACTGAATAGTAGTCTTGTTTTTTGCATGCTCAAAACCTGTTCTAATAGGAAGGAATAAGAAGAAATCTTTTACTTATGCTGCAGTAATTCAGCATTTTTACATGTACTGGTATTTCTCTTGGTAAGTACAAGCCATCCTTTTTTTCCCTAGTCCAGTTCTACTGTGGAGGTGAAGAGCTGCTTTTCTTTGTAATTATCATGGAGTTCAACAGTCCACATAGGAAAAGTGAGGAGTGAACACATGGGGCTTCCAAATGCTATAATTGAAGTTTCATCATCCTGTTGACAGAAAGTCTAACCTCAAGTGCTTATCATTTAAAACCACCATTTTTTCTTGTCTTTTGGTTGTCTATGTAGTTTGGTGGCCTCTTGCCTATTACACAGAGCAAGGAGGAGATCTGGTAAGGTTAAACTTGCATAGCTGAAGCAAATCCAGGAATGTATTTTCAGCATAAATGTCATAGAAGAACAATTGTTTGAACCACTCATTATGTAGTCAAAGCAGTGGAGCTAACAAAATACACATTTCTTCTTGCAACTTATTTCTTCTGGAGTTGCATTTGTTTTACATGTGTACCAAACTACAGCAGCCTTACGTAGACAGTTGTTTGCTGATGCTACATTCCTACAGAAAAGGTTTCAAGGCAGCAACAGAGGGGACCTGTGATAGGAAAGAGGCCCTGAGGAGGGTCCCACAGAATTGACATAAACCTAATGGAGACTGTTAGAGTGGTCTCTAAAAATTATGGTTTAATTTGCATCCTTTATGAACAGCCCAACACCAAGGAAATTGTATATTTACAGGATTGACTTTGAGTAAAAGAAAAATGGCCAGTTTAAAAAAATGATTTAAAAATAAAGGGTAATAAGGTAAAATTCCTAAAAGGAGGTTACTTTAGCTTCCTTGATGTAGGATATGCTGAATATCAGTGATAGGGTGAAATGAAATCTAGTTTACTCATGGGCTACCAAGCTGCTTTTAGTGTACTTTGAATACTTTGATCTACTTTTAATGGGGTAGTGTATTTCTGATTTAAACTGACATAACATTCAACTTCTATCCCTTTAGCAGGGATACACCAAAATAAATTGATTTTTTTTTTCTTTAGCTTTTTTAGAATGTAGTGTCTTCTTGTATATGAAATTATGTTTCTTCTATTTTGGTAGAAAACACATCTATAACTGGTGTTAAAGCATTTCAAATTAAGCAGGACATTTATGAGTTTTCAGAAAAAAATAATCTTATTTGACAAACATGAAACTAAAAAAAACCCAGAGATTGTTTCTTTGTATCTTTCCATACGTCTTCCACGTTCCTCATTAGCCTGCACTCAGTAATTCACTACAGGGGGAGAGCAAGTGGAAGTGCATACATTATTTGTTTATTTATCTTACCTTCAGCTGTAAAGTTAGGCAGTAATCACAGTGTTTGCAAGGAGTCACATACTGGAGGCTGATTCTAGTGATGTACATTCAGGAATTTTAAATGCAAGGCAAATCATCATCTTAGTTTTAGAAGAGCAGCTACTTTTTTGGGAAATGTACTTGGAGAAATGCATCTATCTTTGCCATGACTCCTTAAAGTAATTAGATTTCTAAATTATAGTAGGGCATGTATATACTTACAAACATATACATATATGTTCAATTTCTTTGTTCTGTTCTAGTTGTTAACACAGTAGGGTACGTATAAACGTAACTATGTAAAAGAACAAAAGATGCCATTTCTAATAGTAAATTGGTTTCTCTGATGGCATTAGATAAATGGCATGTTTGTTTAGAATTTTAAGCTGCTTCTGCTTAAAAAGCCATTTTTTCCCTAGGCTCTAGTTCAGTGTGAGCAGCTGAAAAGTGAGATAGAACGGCAGAAGAATCGTCTTGAAAGGGAGTTAGCTGCCCAGCTAAATAAGCGGACTGATGAAAAAGAAGCACTGCGGGAAGAAATGAAGAAGGAAAGGGAGGACTTGGCAGCAATGGTATGAGTTGTTGGGTATTTTTTTCTTCAATTTGTGTATTACAGTGAGCATATTGTCCTCTTTAAACTTTCTGTTAGCTTGCCTTTCAGTTTGTTTCAGTTTTGGATTTGAGAGCTCAGTAAATCACAGTTGCTTGAAAGTGCTTCAAAGCAATGGTAGATGAATGATCCTTTAAGTCTAAATAACGGGTTTCTCCTGTTACTAGATAAATACTGAGTTGTTGATGTTACGCATTTTATTTTAGTTTGTATAACATTTTCTAATGCACTTTGTCAAAGTAAGAAAGAGTTAAGTAATATGATGCAAGGTTTGTACCTAGCTCCTTATAAAGATTATTATTTAGGTTGCCAACTCAAGCATTCAGAAGTTGGCACACGTGGAATTTGGGATGCTTTTCTACTTTGAGCTGAGATACACAAATATATTAATGTTACAATATTGTGAATGCATTCTAATATGCATTTTCCGGGTGATCTTACCATATACTTAATTTGCCCACCTGCAGAAATGTGTTGGAATCTCTTTTCTCAGTTTTACTGATGTTTGTAAACTGTCTGAGACAGAATCTGTCTCATCATTTATACTGTGACCATTGCAACAGAGCCTTGATAACCTTGTTTCAGACTTCTAGATGCTAGTGTAATTTAAGTGTAAAACGTAAGGGGTTTCTGCCCGATAGAATGTACAGAGGAAACCTCAGCCTAGCAGCAGTAAGTCTGTGACACATGACAGAGAAGGCACTTCTGAGGCAATTGGAGAAAGAAATGGGAAGAAGAGTAGAGAGAAATGCTTCATAAATTAGTGGTTTTCATGCTTTTTTGATGTGCAACCATTTTTTGGTGGTGTTTTGGAAACAATATAGTGAATTTCTCTTCTGATTGTAGGATTTTTCCATATTGTTGATCTCTTTTTACAAATAGGCCATACAGTTTATAAAATCTGGAGAGCAAAACCTGAATCATTTAAGTGTCTAAAAAAGAGGAGATTCTTTTAGTAGTGTTGTTGCTTATGAAATGTCTGGAAAGCTACTAATACGAGCAGGCAACCAAGGTGATACGGTTGTATTTCTGGTGTTATGATATGGTGGGATAGTGTTCTGAAGCTGCTACAGGAAGGCAAAGCCTTTGACTCCAGTTCCAGATGTTAAAAAAGGAATTAAGCACAGTGATAAGGGCTAAGTGATATTTAAGAAAGTGAACTGATGTAAGTGATCATAAGAAGTCTATTGCCAGGGAAACTGAAATTAAAAAACCCACACCTTACACTGGAGGCAGTGAGACATTATTAAGCAATTCTTCATTTGAGTCCGTGCTATCTATTGGAAGTTATTCCTCACACATTTAGTTGTTTAGTTACAGATTTGCTTTTAAGCAGAGTATGCACTCTAAAATACAGCCTATTAGATGAGTATTTCATACTTTTTTTTTCATAAAATAATTCACTCCTTCATGTCATCACATTACTTTGTATTTCATCACCCACTGGGATGTGTTTTACTGGAACCTATTCTGACTTCGAGTAGTTGTACTGTTTTTACATATCTATAATGAAGCCATGTCCAGTCAGCCATTAAAAGGAGTTGTGTCATTTCCCATGGAATTACTTATT
>JAVJGJ010000059.1:85667232-85769831 GCA_035590215.1 Microhierax caerulescens
TGTCTCTGTTTTATTGTTACATTTTTTACCATTCAGCAAAAATTGATCTGAATTACATTAGAATTTTTAACGTACTATTTCTATACGATTTTTGTACAACATCATGCTTTGATCTCTAGTACTGAAATGTTTTCTGAATTTGAAAATTAATTTAAGATATGTGGTTACAATGACAGTTTTCTTTAGCTGGAGGAATGTGATTTAGTTTAAATCAATCTACATAATGATGGATAAGATGGTGATAAATAGAACTCTTACAGCTGTAAGATTGATGTGATCAGCTTCTTCTGACACTGTCCATACAACACAAGTCCTGGAGACTACTCCAATTGATGAAAAGTTTGAAATAAACTACTGTATGATAAATTAATTTAAAATAATGAACTTACTGTTAAAATAATGTAGACATGTTATATTTTAATACATATTTTCATTATATATTTCATCGTATATATTTATTATTATCTTTTTAATGCTATGTATGTTTGCTACAAACAGTTGTTTTCAAGTTGTGTTCTTGGGCTTTTTGCAGGTGATGGCCATGTCTGAGAAAGTGGCTGTGTTGGAGGCTCAGGTAGAGAGAGCTACAAGGGAAAAAAACTCTCTAGTTACCCAGTTAGAAGAATCACAGCATCAGCTTTCATCTCAG
The DNA here is from genome assembly GCA_035590215.1 of Microhierax caerulescens. NCBI lineage: Eukaryota > Metazoa > Chordata > Aves > Falconiformes > Falconidae > Microhierax > Microhierax caerulescens. The sequence goes on from JAVJGJ010000059.1 coordinate 85,667,882, forward strand.
GAAATGGAGATGAATAAGGTAGGCAGATTTATAAATGAGTATCTTTATAACTGTGACCTGAAAGGTGAGATTTTTTTTTTTCTTTCTGTTTCCTTCTGTGTTGGCAAAGAACGTGTGATAAATGCAAACTTCATCTCAATATCCCAGAGACACAGTTTTATGAGTTAGAAAGATAACTTTTTCAGACTGCCAAGTCACCTTGTGATGCAAAAGCTAACCTTTCTACCTTGCAGACTGTGCAGATCACTGTTTAAAACTGCAATCTAGTGTTTCATTAAAAATTGCATTTTATCTGAATGAGAGAACATAGTATTCAACCCTGTCCTATAATTGCTACCTCTGGGAGATGCGGTGCTGAAATAAAGGCAGCTGTATCAAATCACTGTTTTCAAGTCCTTTCCTGTGGAAATTTTATATGGTGTACTGATTTATTCGTTAATATTGATGGTATGCCTTTTACAAAGAGATCTTACTTCTGCTTAAGAATTATAGCTTAACATCTATTGATGTGTATCACTTCTGGGTGCTTTATTTTGCATGTTTCTCAATCTATTAGATCCTTAGTGTGAGTCATAACAAGAGAAAGAAAAAACAATTGTCATCAAAAATTTATGTTGGGAGATTTTACATCATTAAAACTAATGGGTTTATTACCTTAGTTTCATCATTCACTTGTTAAGAACATGAACATAAGGGGATGCTAAATTTCTGTAGAATAGAAAATCTGAGAATTCAATTTTATTCAATGTTACATGTCTTGAAATGTCTGTATACCTTACCAATAATCCTAAGGCAAATCCTACCTCCTCAGTTGTTAATTGCAAGGGGGGTTTTGGGAGCAAATAATTCCTTAGGCCTCTAGAGACTTCTGGAGAGGTTTTCAACAATTCTGTCTTCCACTGCTGCTCCTGCTGTAGAAATAAGGGAAAGTATTGCAGAAAATTTACACCAAGAAGTCACCCAAACTTATTAGAAAATTTATTTCAATTTCAGCTGAAAGACAAATGAAAGAGCATTTTAAGAATGTCACGAGGGTTTGGTTTACCATTTCTGAGACACCCTTTTGGTTTTTCAGACTGGGTTCACAGATGACTAGCACCACTTACAGGGCGGGGGGGATGGGGGGAAGGAGGTAGCAGGTATAAATATCCATTGGTCTGGAAAGAACAATTTTATAGCTTACCGATCTGAAGTGCTCTCTCCAACGAGTGACACTGTGGGTCCAGACCCTGCTTTGGTTAATGTTAATCAATACAAGGTTGAATAGGTAACCACCTTACAGTAGTTTGTGCCGTGGTTTTATTGCACTGTCTTGACAGACTGGAGAACTGCATTTGTGTCCCTGTACTGAACTGGGAAATCTCAAACAACCTGGAGGAATGTCCTGACCATTAAGTGTTCGGGATCGTGTGCAGGATCCTGACCTTTTTTGTTGGCTATGCAAGTGACATCTATGTCTGCTTGTGAGTCTGACTTCTTCTTTCCCAGTTTGTCATTATTAAAAATGGAAAATAGCACTATTTTTCCTTCTGAGTTTTATCTGAAATATTTTTTTCTGCGTGCTCCAGAACTCAGGGGAAAAAGTTTGGAGTGAGAATCTCCTGCCTTCATTCTCAACTACGGGTAGGCTGAAAAATCCATTATTAGGACAGCACCATCTGCAGATTCTTCTGTGTTATTCACTTTGTAGATGTATGGGGGAGCTGAAGGCGAGGATGGCTGTATTTTTTTTTAATTTATTTTGCTTGGAAGAAGTGACATATTGCACTTTGTTACATCCTTCATATAGGGAGAAGGAGGAGACAGGAAGAATTGGCAATCTATGCAGTTTCATCATAGGATTTTTTAGTTGCATATGGTATTTCAGTATTAAAGAAAAAAATGCTTCAGAACTTTGCCATTCTTCAGAGTATTTGCTACTTTGCTTTATTTGCAGTAGGGCTCAATTCACAAGCTGTCCTTTGAATTTATAAGTGACACTGTTTTTTTAAAGTTTTGGAGTTGGTTTGTTTTTTTCCAAAGGTGATTTGATTTACTTTTGCCCTACCTTTTTTTAAGAACAAGATGAAAAAAAAAAAAAAAGTTGAGAAAATTAGAAGAGGTATGAGGCTGAAAATAGAATTCATTTGACATGTAGAATGTATGTGAAGAGATCATTGAGAGGCACAGAGGGCTGTAGCAGCAAATTAAAAGTGTGCACGTTTAGGAAGCAAGTCGTGAAAATCTAAGTGGGGCAGGGAAGCAGGGTGAATGAGTTGGAAAGAAAGTTCTCTAAGAGTAGCTGCGAGTAAACACGTTTGTGTTCTCGTTAGGGAATATGCATGTAATTAAGGTGAAATGAACAGTCACAAATTGGAGGTGATTGCACAGGATAAGTACAAAAAGGGGGCAGCTTGTCCACTATCCTTCTCCGTTCCCAACAGATGAGTTCAGATAGAATCATTTAAGTCATAGATTGGGAATTGGGAGAAAAACATCCCTGCACAGCAGTATGAAAGTTATGCAAGAGGTATTGGTTTGGTTTTGGTGGTTTTTTTTTTTTTTTCTTTCTCTTCATTTCCTCTGACCCCTCCCCAGAGCCTCGGAAGTTGAGCTGCCTTCAGATGGAAAGGAATGAGGAGGTAACATAACAAACATCCCAACAGCAGAGAATAATCGTTCCTTTTGTGGAAGTGGTACTAGATTTCTTTAAATGCTGCTTTGATCCCTTTCTTCTGGGCCATGCATATATCTGAATTAGGCATTGTTTTAAAGAGTTTATCTTCAGTTTATAGTAAGTCTATAATGCTAAAAATCACCGTATTAATATCTAAACATTTTCTTTCTTAACAGTGCGAAATTGGCAAGATAAAAACCTATGCCCTTATGCAGGAGTTTGATAAATCCTTTACTTCTAGATTTTGGAATTGCTGACATAGACTTTCTTGGGAATTTAGAGAGAATGGGAGAAGAATATAAAACCAGCAACTGTAGTTTAGCTGTATTTAGTAGCACATATATTTACAACATAAATATTTATACTTAGCAAAATCTTGATCCAGATAGAATTGAATCTAGAAGGCACTGCATATTTCAAAGTTAATGACTATACAGAGAATTCAGATCCACCTTTTTCTATAAAAACATTTGCCATATGTAGTCTTAAAATATCTGTAAATTAAAATATGTTGCATTTAAATGTCCTGTAGAGGGCACCAAAAGATCTAATTGCAAACCCTGGGCTATGGATTCTTCAAGCTGCAGATCATGTTGTCTGTATAATCTAACAGGTGTGTGAAGAAATGCGCTATCAGTTGAATCAAACCAAAATGAAGAAGGATGAGGCAGAAAAGGAGCTCAGAGAGTACAGAACAAAAACTATAAGGGAGCTTGAAATTAAGGACCAGGTAAGAGATAATACTGCTATAACTTTGCAGTTATTAGAAGCCTAAGTAGGGTTATTTCGGAAGCTGGAATGATTCATTTTTCTAATAGTGGTCATTTATTACTGTTAAATGGTTTCTAAATTAATGGCAACAAGCCAGCTATTACTGTTAAATAAATACCTCTTGGTTATCTTATTCTTGTTTTCAGCCCTAGTATGTTCAGTTTTACATAATACTCATCCCATGCTTTCATATTGAATTACTCTATCGTATGTATTCATACAATGTACTTAAATTGTATGTACTGTATACATATGTTTATACACTTTTTCTCACAAATAAATCCACACAAAATTACTTATACATGCAGCCTGACAAAACATTAAAGACTATAAGTGTAACCTAATGATACCAAAAATTAAAGTAATTTATCTTCCATTTTCTTTAAAGATTCAAGGTTAATGAATGCTGGGATTCATATAAAAGTTTAAAAAAAACCCTGAACCAAACCAAAAATAACCTTCTGGAAAACAACAACAAAAAAAAAAAAACAAAAAAAAGAATTCCACTAGGCTTGAATTGTTGATTATCTAAAACTGTGTTTTGGAATAATACAAAAAACAGTATATAGGTAGTCTGTGAGAAAACAGCCCATGCAGTAGGAAGATTATTAGAGTAACCTGAGACATACTTGGCAAACAGCTTGAACAGGTGTAATCTGCGTCTTTGGAAGTGCCCTTTTTGTTGAAGTTCTATCTGTTTTTCTCTAGGTATTCAAACTTCCAGTTGTTCCTTCCTAAGCTGTAATCTGTACATGAGAGTGGATGTCTTCTGAGTACACAGATGTATAAGATGCACATGAGGATATTTTTTTTAATATGCATTTTGTTATTAGTGCAGCCTATCCAATACATTTTAAATCATTCTTTTTCTTGTAAATAAGTGAACAAATCAGTCCCAGTGTTAAGAGTATTTGTAGGGAAAAATGCAGTATTTCTAAAATTGTATTTTGATTTACCAGTTCCCCAAAATTTTCATGGAGGACAGTAAGTTTATTAACTTATATGAGCTTAGGCTGGAAGCAATATTAATTCAAATTATAATAAAAATATGTAAAATCCAAAAGAGAAGTTACTAGATAAAATAACTTTTCAATATGTATAGAAAATCTTACAGAGAAGGAAAGCAGGGGCCTTAAAGCGTTTTGGTTTTGGGGTTGGCTTTTTTTTTTTAACTCCTGCATCCTTTAGGCCTAAGGACACTTTGAAAAACAAAAAACAGGCTTGTCGTCTGTGTCTTGACAGATATCACAGATAAGAGAGTTGGCATAATCTTGGCATACAAATAAAACAGGATGTGTTTAATAAGATATTTGAAGAAGTATCTTGGATTTTAAATCCTGTTCTCCAACTTGCTTCAGGATTGCCTTTTGAACAAATTGCAAAATTTAACAAAATATTTTAATCTCATTTATCGACATACTGGTATTTTATTCAGTGTGGGAATGAATACACCAAAATGTGATGATTTATAATTTGATATAATTAAAGTGAAGTGATGGGAGGGGGAGTTCATATCAGCAAATTTTATTAGAGCAATTAATTAATTATTTAAATTAATTATATTTTTCAAATATGATTTTTGGTTAATCAAAAAAAAAAAAAAAAAAAAAAAAAGGAAAACAAACTGTTTTGAAATTCTAACACTCAGCATCTAGCAGCTGTTTTATAGCTGTGGCTCTGGTAACTTAGAAAGTTCTGTGTATGTCCCAATAATATTTAACATGCTAAAGGCAACCAAAAAGAGTGTGTGTATGTGCTGGGGGTTTGGTTTTTCGTGGAATTTTTTGTTGGTTTTAAATCAAATTTTTACAAATGTTAATAAGTCATTGCAGGTTATTTCATTTAAATGAAAACAGCTCAATTGCATCTAGTTTTATATTTAAAGAAAAACCTGAAATATTTCATCCTACATGGCAATGAATAGCAAACAGTAATTGTTCTTTGGTCTCTCAGCCATGACCTGACCTTCTGGCTAGGAGACAGAGTTGATACTTTCCTTGGCCACCATCTGTTCATAATAAATACATATTTATTTTTTAAAAGTAGAAAGACAATAATGTATGAGTATTTTCATGCTAGTCCATATTAAATAGTGCATTTTTCTGTTTTAAAAGCAAATAATTGCGTTTCAGATAGCCTTTTGTATTTTGAAAGTGAGTTTATTGCTTCTTGAGGTATAATTGTATTTTTAATTGTGCTGTGGATAAATTCTACTTTTGAAGATGTATTTTAGTTTATATGTAGTGACTTTTAAAAGGGATTTAAGTTTTTCAGGTGTGTCAGAATAAGCAGGAATCCTGGTATGTACAATTTAGGATCATCAAGATACATATATGTCAGTAAATACAGACATACGTTTATCATACACCCATAGATACAAAGTTCTTATTGAATTTGTGTCAGTTAGGAAAATTAAAGGGAGTACATATCTTTGGTCTTATTGTCTTTTATTTTAACATCTTTTCCTATCCTTATTACTGTTAGGACTAATAACAAATATAGGCACCTTGGTGGATTACCTGTTCTTAATATTTGACATGAATATGTCTTACAACTGAAGAAGCAATAAGCAATGTTAAGATTGAAATTGAATACCTGTTTTGTGATATCATCCATCATGATCCTGATTAACATTAGGATTATGGAGGGAGGGGGTGAAAGACATGCACCACACAGTTTCTCTACACAAAAACTGCATCTGTTCATCTGGCCCAGTATATTGTGAAGTAGCGTAACCTACTGCCCTCTCTTCTTCTCTCTCAGCCCTCCCATTGTGGATGTAGCTGTGCCGAAATAACAGTGCCTTACTTATTTTCTTTCTTAGGAACAAGCTTCGTAAGTTATACAAGTATAATGCTTTCATGGCAGTAAACTCTGTCCACACTAGGGGTTGTACTAGCACAGCTATATCTCAGAAAAGTCACACCCTAACCTAAATAGCTGTTATCAGAACAAAAATTGTGTGGCATATTTGACACAGCAGGACTGCACTTTTATAATACTTTTTTTCTGTGAATGTGGAAGCACCACGTGGCGTAATTTGTGCATTTCTAATAGAAATCATACTTCTGACACACTATGAAATAGTTTCCTCAGATTAGCATCGCTTGCTAATTTCTGCTCTGCGTTATAAAAATAAAAATGAAGTACCTTAATCATTTGCTTTTTGTTTGTCTGTAAATAGCTTTTATTTGGTTAATAAAATCTTGTAAGCTTCAGCATGTAGAAGTGAAAATAGTTTTGTACTCTTGGTTTATGCAGTCCCAGCCAATTAGAGCATCATCCTTATTAGATAGTTCTTACCGGTAGCATTGCACCACTGGGAGTTGTGGTCTTCTTGTAATAAAGCAATAGGACTGTTAAATCCAACTTCAGAAACTTACTGAAGCTTTTAAATTTTATTTTACCATGTTTTGAGGAATCAGATAAATACTTTGTATAGAAATAAATCTTAGCTGGTAATCTTGACCTGTAGAAAGCCATTCTTTTAATACTGTCTTTTAAATTGGGCAAACATAGCTTGAAGAAGGGAATTACAGAATACTGTTGCTTACCTTGTAGGTGACAGAATTAAAAGCTCTAGAAATAGAAATGAAAACCCTCAGATTTTGAAGAGTTGCCTGTATGGAAGTTCATGAACCCAAATAATAAGAAGTTTGAGAGTCACTGATATGCACAACCTCTATACAAATGGAAAGAGCTACATATCAAAGCATTTTTGTATAGTGTGACAGAACCTAAATGATGTCTCTGTACACTACAGACTGACAATTTTGCAGACAAATAAAAATCTGGCAAAATTGCAGTCCAAAAGCATTTTGCCAAAAGGTATTTTGGGAATGTTTATCTCATTTGTCATAAATCCGCGATATATAGTAACCTAATATAGACATTATAAGTGGAGAAACTACTGACTCTGTCTTCATCAGAAATAATGCAGGCCAAGGAGTTAGGTGTATATCCTGGGAATGCTGCAGAGTGCCCGATGCAAGACCAATACAACCTTCCAAAGACACTGATTCACTGAAGTGTCTTTCTGTGAGCAGGTACCAGGCTTCTGTGAGTCAGGCTATAAAATATTAGATTTTTCACAAGCTGGAACATTCAGGATGCCACCAGACTTTGTGAAACTTGCAAGTTTTAATAAAGTTGGTGAAGATAGGTTAGGATTATGTGTTATGTGTATGCTTGTAACAGGCCTATCCCTAAGATTTTGTGACCTCATTAGTTAGAAAGATATTCTGGAAGTTTTGCTCTGAAAAGAAATTCTGTTAACTCAGTTAAGCATACTTGAATACTATTTGCCAGGGAGGAAAAGCCCGAAACCTAGCAGACAGCTTAAAACTCTTAGCATCAAATTTTCTTACTTGGTCTGACCTTGAGTATAATGGCTTTAAAAGTAGGAATACCAAATTGCTTTTAGACAAGAAAGAATTAAGAAAACGTGATAACCTTTGCTGTAACTGAACTCTTTTTTTAATGTATCATTTTCCATTTGGGGCATTTAATGCATTAATTTGAAAATGGGTAAATAAGGAGGGAGTAAAATGATGGTACTTTATGCCGTGCTTTGATACAAATTTTCTGACCTGTTCAGGAGGATCATTATTGTTTTTTATAACTGAACTTACTCGCTCATCTCAATAATTCTGAGGAAAAACATTGCTCTACAACCCTGCAATATGTAACAAAAGAGGTGTTTAATTCCAATTATGATATGGCTGCTGCTGCTCTGCTATGACATTGCTTTCCTCTGTCAACCATCGTTCCATAAGGATCACTGGTATGAGCAGCCTTCATTGAATTTTTTGTCATGTTTCTGTAGGAGGAATCCTTGGGATTCCCAGTAGCAGAATTTTCTGTACTGACTGGTGTACTTCTCCTAAGCAGCTGGCCTGCTAAGAGGAATGACCCAGCTGGTAGTGAGGTTTTTATTGTTCGTAGGTGTAGTTGGCCCATGTAACCTTGGTCCGTGTTCTGTCATTCAGTGTGATGTCACCCTGGTAGTATATGGAAAGAGAAAATCATTTATGTGCATTAAACATTATTCAAAGTAGGAAAAGGCTTGCATAGCTCTTGGTATAGTGTGTATAAGCATTATATTTAAAGAAATGCTTGGGTTTAGTTTTCAACTTAGACTAGAAAAAAGGCTTTATCTATAGTCATTGTGCCAGCAATCAGAAGAAAAAGAGTGTAAAAGTCCTTTACTATGACTTGTCGGTTGTTACTACATAGGTTTTCTTTCCAGCTATTCCTTAATACTGTCCAGGAAAAAAGAGCCAATCCCACATCAGTAATCTCAAATATGTGTTTGAAAGGATAAAAGGAGTAAGTTTTGTTCTCTCCTGTTTTTCAATAATGAGGTAGGAGTAATCTTCCCCTTCCTTTTTTCTATATGCATCTCTCCTTCTCTGAAATTCCTTTATCAGCAAGCAAACATCTATTTTGCACCACCCCATCCTCCCCCCTGTCCCCGTCCCCCCCACAGTGCAATCCATTAAAAAAAGAAAAAAATTAAATCTTGTTCCACTGCGGAACAAAATCACTTTCTTATCTCTGCTGGTGGCTGCTGAGCTAATCTCTGGTACAGCAATGTTGTCTGTTGAAATGTGACTGCAGTAATCTCTTCGGGTTTGGAAGTTTTGTTCCTGAAATAGTATTGCAGTTCAAATATTTTGGCAAGTTGAAAGCAAATATTTTCAGGGAAATAATGAGGTAAAATCCTTGTATAACATGTTTCAGCCATTCACTCTTGTCTCTTTCCCAGGGTATTTATCCACAGTATCCAGGGGCCATGTTGCTTTTTGAGAGCTTGTGCAAGGACAGGCACCTCAGATTATTGCATAATTAAAAAACTTTCTATGTGTATTTGTGAATATATACTTAGCAACATTAATTCTTTCTTGCCTCAGCTAACAATTACAGGTTAAAAGTTTGCTTCAACGGGATTTAAAGATGTGTGCATTTAAGAGCGTCTCCCTTCCATGCTATTCCCAGGCAGTTCTTCCAGCACCCCTGCTCTTCCTAGCAAACTGCAGGGTTCTGTTTCTGTTAATTCTCAGGTTTTTTGGAAGCAGAGGGTTTGCGGTGGCTGACCTTTGCTTAGGTAATGGTTCTCATCTAGAGGCTCTGCGTTTTTAGCGGAGCACATGGGGTGCCACAGCAGTGCCAGGTGCTGTTACGTTTCTGTGCAGTCCAAGTGAGAAAGTGGTCACAAAGCTACTTCTCTTTGAGGAATTCAAGAGTCTCACCAGATCAGGCTAGAATTATAGCCATCAAACAAATTACAGCCTGCATTGCTTACCTAGGTTATGTCTTCACTTGTCCCTCTGGTCCTTAGACATCAACTGATTAATGACCCAGCCACAGGGAGAACCTTTCAAAAAGGAAGGAGCCAGGTGTGTTTGTTTATTGAGGTCACTTCTCTTCTTGTGTTTCTGCGCGCGTTAGTTGCCTGTCAGTCATGAGGGGTTTTCAGATTTCTATTTTAGGCTAAATGATTTGTACAATATGCAGTTGGTTTCTGGTTTTTGGAATTGGCCTCTTCGAAAGAGGTGGTCTTTGTGGATTCTTTTAGGCCTTGTGTACATTGTATTTCTTGCTATTTATTCATATGTTCTCACAGCTTTATAATAAATTACTTCCAGAAAGGAGGTTTCTCCTTTAAAACTAAATTTAGTTTTCATAACTTCTTTGTATCCTCATTCAGATTTGAATGGGAAGTACCAGTAATCCATATAGAGTGCAAACGGAAGAAAAAAAAAAATGTTGGGACATGGCGGGCGTTAACCTCGTGATGGCCCTAACTCTCTTTACAAAGTTGGATAGTTCTTCAGGTGCAATATGCTATGTCAGATGGCCATGCCTGGGAGGTCTGAGGTTTAGAGACCACTCAGAACCTAGAGTTGCTTGATTGATATTAGGATTAGGACAGAAACGACTGCAAGTGACCCCTGCTGCATATGGACAGATAGTCATCTTTCCTCCAAGTGAAGCGCCTCAAAATCTTGCTACAAACCCAGTCTTGTTTAGTTGGGCTTTTAAAATGTAAAAAACCCCATACAAAACAATTAGTGTTATCGTAGGGCATGATGGTTCTGTCCCTGATTAAGTAGTATATTAATAAATAAAGAAGGCAACATGGGTTGACATCAGTGTTAAACAGTGCAAAAATGTCCTGTCACTGTTACATATGATATCTAAGTATATGTGAATGGCCATACTGGTGGCACCTCTTAGAAAGACCTTAGCTGTAGCCTCAGTCCTGTGCATTGTCACTGAGCTCGTTGCTTTGAAGTGCTATTTAGTAAATGTAACTAGGCACGTGAGCATCAGGGCCTGTGAAATTTTACTGTGTATTAATATGAAGTGTATGTGTTTTTGTAGATGCTGATCGGTTTTTGGAGACGTACCTACAAATACCAAGCACCGTAGTTATTATATTTCACTTTTTATTATTTTATATATGTTCTAGTTTTGGTTCTATTTTATGCCCCTTTAATCTTTTAATAATGGTGGAGAAAGAAGTACGAAGCGAAAAGAAAGTACTGTAAATTCGCTGAAATACTTTCCCCTCCAGAATTATTTTACTGCAGAGTTTGTGCAACGGTATAGTCCATGCAAAATTTATTTTTCAGGTGATTGTGTATTTTCTTACCTGATGTGCGAGCATACTGATACAACACTGAATGTCATAAATCACTTAGGAATACATTTAGGTTTAGTATATTTTTTGTTTAAAGTCTTCTAAAGTTGTTTTTGCATTTACTTCAGAGTGTGAGTTCTTTTAGCACTGCTTAATCATTCTCATTTGTTGTTTTAAAAAATTGTCTTTTCTGTCAGTTTAGTGCCATTTCAAATTCTATGAAAAACATCTGCTAGCTTGGAATTTAAAGTTGCATTTTTCTGCATACAATAGAATCAGCATCAGTATGACAAAAAGCAATTATTTTAATCTTTAATTTGGCTTGTTTTGAATGAAATTATTATTTCGTTTTATAAGATTTTGTAGAGATAAAGAGGTGTCTAGTTAATTAAACAGCACATTTTTAAAAAATACAGAAGTACTGTTAGGTGAAGATAATTTCAGATAATTTACGAAGAGGATATTTAAAGATTCATCTAGTGTTTGAGAAATCATCTTTTAGGTTTTCCAGTAAGTTGCATTATGTCACTGAAGAGCATCTCCAGTGTGTTCACCTAAAAATGCATTATGAAAATTAGAAGATAATTTGTAAACTCATCACAAAATAATGAATGAGAAGTGAAACACTTAAAATTTAATTGTTTCAAGAAAAAAATATGGAAGGATTCCATGTGCTTCAAAGTGGAAAACTTAAAATATAAATGGTGGTTTGGTTAGTGGTAATACTGAAAAAAGTATAATTGATATAGAATAAAATTTTACTGCAGTGATAATTCACCAATGCTTTAATTTTTATGTCATACAATGTCTTTCTTGTAACTGAATTGGATATGCATGTGGAATGGTGTTAATGTGTTTTGACTTATTAATAATGCCGTTTCTTTACTGAGGTTTAGCCTGCCATCTTTCAGTGGCAAAGCGCCTGTTGATTTTCCTGGGAGTTTAGGCCACTGCAGTGCAAGACAAATTAAATAGTACTTTTAAAATTATGTGCAGAAGTAATAAGAATATTAAAGTTGCAGAGTTAAGCACCAGAAGTTGCCTGTTCCAGCCTTAATGTAGTCTTGTTGTACGTATACATTATGATAATTCTGTTCCTTGTTATACTGAAAATCTGTTTCAGATTTTCTTAAATGTAAGATTGTCATCTGTCTTTTTGCAGTTCTGTGCTCCATCTCTTGTCTCTCACATACATTGAAAAGTTAAGTACTGAAGTACTTAAGTTACTTGAAGTAACAAAAGTTAAGCATTGAAGAAATACTCTGACCATGTTGAAAAAGCTGTATGACAGGTGATAGGCACCGAGGGATCAAATTGATGCTGATGGGAAGCATGCAGTCAGCAGAATACTTTAGTTGGTGGCTTGCTTCTGTCCCTACAATTACACTGGAGCCCAGGTAGTAGCTACAGAACTGCTTGCAACTGCCCAGTAGAAGAAATGGGAACTAAAAGTAACATGAAAACTTTTGTTTGAGTCTGGGTAGTTTTGGAAAGGTGCTGCCTGATAAGGTCCCTGCAGGAGCAATGAGGAAGATCCATTGGTTCTGTAGTTTCTCTGTATTTTAAATTCTGATTTTATTGTGATCACCTAGTGATGGACTGGACTTGACATATTTCAGGATAGACTGTGTTTGTGAGAATATTGTTTGCAGGAGAGAGATGAGGGTGTGGGTTTTGTTCTGTATGACCAAGTCTTTTATGTTTCAGTCTGTTACCTGAGTTTTTAAACCAAAGTAACATGTAGCATTCAGAATACCGGCTGTCTGTTTTCAGCGTGATGATGCATGACTCCTACTAATTTTTTTTCAATGAACATTTTCTGATGTTGCAAAAATAATTTAGCTTATATCTTTAAATATACGTGGATTAGATACTTCTGGTTTTTGAGTTGCTGTTAGCATGTTCTCTTAAGTGGCATTTTCCTGCTGTCCCTTTCTCTGAGGTTTTTCTGCTGTTTCTGCCATGGTCATTGCCAGAATTCTTGTGTAGAATTCCTACTCTTCATATGGCTCATGCTGTGAGTACCTCTAAATACTGGTATTTTAAATGCATTTATATATATCTATATACACCCACACACATGCACAAACACACACGTACATGTACGTATATGTAAAGGAGCTGATTCTGAATTTTGAAATTGCTGATGAAAGTAGCAGAATTAAAATTGTTCTTCAAAACCTATTGCTTCTTCCTTCAAAAACCTTTGCTTTCTTGATACTTTTTGTAGAAATCATAAGACTCCTGTGAATCTTTAAAGATCCTGTCATGGAGTCATTGTCTGGGAATTTCCCTCTGCACTTCCATGACAACTGATATCTGTGGATGTGTTCCTGGGTTCAGCCCTGCAGGTTCAACATCTGCCTGATGGAAGCAGAACATTTTCACCAGAGGTTCCTGCACTTGGAATCTGCTTCCTTCTGTGGGTCTGTGTCAAAACCTGACTGCGCCTGTTTAACTTGAGGCAATGGTATAAAGCCCATCTGTTCCTTGAAACTTTTCCCTGAAGGAGTGATCTAGAGTGTATTTATGTTCTCAGCTGTGGTTGTGCTTTTTCAAATACTTAGTTGATGCTTTTCAACTGACTTGTGGTTTGGGTTTTTTTAAAAGATATGCTGAATGGATGTATTCTTAAAGCAAATTAAGACTGTTGCGGAACTTCTCGAACTTGTAAAGACAGTGAAGAACTCATGTCCCTGTTTAGTATGAATAGAGAAATAACATTAATGAACTGCTGCTGTTAAGAAGAATAGAGCATAGAAAACCCACTGAGACTTCTGTTGTTCTATTTAAAATATGCAAAAGTCTCTGGAAGTAAGTGAAAATGCAAAGCATATGTAACTGAATACCTTTGCACACCTGGTTTTAAAATATTCTGACAGGTAATAGGTTGTTACATTCTTTAGAGGGGAAGAGTGCTAAAGATTTTGCAGATAATTTTGCTGTCTTTGTGTTTGAACTTGGACTTAACTGATTTAATTTGGTAGGTGGTCTATGTGATAAAGCAAGGTGACATTGAAATTCTAATGAAAATTTCCTTCATGAACTTTTGCTGAGTGCTCTTGGGAGAAAAAAAGTGTACAGTTTAGTAATTAGCAAAACTAAAAATTAAAAGAAAGAACATTACAAAACCTGTGGATGAAGAGATTGTGTTTGCGACATCGTGACTTGCTGTAAGTGGTTTAGGTTAACATTTTTCATAGCAGAAAAAGACAACGTTATTGTGAAGGTGCTTCAAGTGCAAATATTAGGACTGAATTACATTCATTCGTTTGTGTAGGATGTTTGAATGAATAATTTCATTAACTAAAGAAGATATTGAGTCTTGTCTACATGAAGAAGTTATCACAAAATAAGTTATGGTATGAATTTAAAGTATAGCTATTCACCACTAACTCCTTCTATGAACAATTTTTTTCTGTACTACAAATGACCTTTCACAGTTTAGTTGATTGAAAAACATGCAAGTTCCCTCCAGCCCCAACAATGAATAAATATTTATGTAGGGAGTTAGTGCAGAATTTTTAGCATTTTTACTACATGTTAAAATTACATTGTTAGCTTGTTCTATATTTCACTGGCCTCTTTAAAAGCATACTTAGGACAAAGTATAGTATTAGTTACAGATGTATTCCTGCAGGTACTTGTATGTTGTATATGGAGCAAATGATATTCCTTCTGATAATATTTGTGAAAAGTGTTTAAAGTGTTGACAGTGCGGTTCAATTACAGATCGTAAGTACAGTATGCTTCACTGGAATCAAAGGTGCTGTCATGCATATTGACCTGTTGTTATTTGTAAAATGAACTAACGGACTCATCGACTAGGATTTACTTGCTATGTTTAGTTGACATATAAGGACTAATGATGTAAAGAAAATGACAGGATTAACAGCAGCTGCTATGTTTAGGATTTAGTTGTAAGTCATAAATAACTTATTTTCAATGATGGTAAAATCACAACATGACCTTTATTCTCTTGTGTAATATTAGGTGAATATGACAAAGCCACATTCCCATGTGTCATTGATTATGTAATAGATAAGGAAAATGAATGACCTCAAGAACTATCCTGTATCCTCTGCTGCCTTCTGGCTTTTTAAAACAGTGAATTCAGGACACAAATATGGAAGCCTTCACATGAGAAAAACAGAAAATGATTGAATGTGTGTATCTCTTAAGCCATGTGAAGACAGTATCATTGATTCTTTGCTAATATCTTTTAAATATTGTATGCGTTTGGGCTTTCCATAAGAATGTAATTTCAAATACTTTAATTCGCTTGTTTTGCAGTTTTCATCAAGTCATTACTTTTGTTCTAAATAAAAGTGTGCATTGTTTTTCAGGAGCTTTGATCACATTACGATTTATTGTTTTAAAATTTATCTTTATGCATTTCTTAAATATACTTTCTTTGGTTCTACAATTTTCTAAGAAAATAGAAAAACTGGGATTAGAGCTGAATGGAAACAAACAGCGTTTGGAACAAGCCCAGCAGGATGTGACAGGAGCCAGAGAGGAGTGCCTAAAACTGACAGAACTGCTGAGTAAATCTGAGCACCAACTGCACCTCACCAGGTACCCCTTATCCTATTACATGCTGTAGTACCAATTTCATTCTGCTAATTTTTTTGCCACAGGCTTCCCCACAGTTGTTATAGATACTTGCAGTCATTGACTGCATGGGCAGCCCTCAGTCATGTTAGAAGTGGAGATTTAAATGACTGAATTATGTACTACAAAGAGAGTTATGAACTATAATTTGTGAAAGTGACTAGTGTGAAGAAAAGGCAATGTTCAGCTCTGGTGATGAGGTGGCATGTTTTTGGGTGGGAAAAAGAACAGGGGAGAGTGCAGATACATTCTTTTTGTTGTTGCTTTTTTTGGTACGTCAAAAATACTTCAAATATTGTTTGAGACTGTAGTGTACAGCAGTACCTTTAAGCATAGGAGTTCTCAGATTAATAATCTGAAGTTTCTGTAGCAGAATGACCAGCAATGTATAAATGAACATAATCGTGTTAGGCTTCATTGAAGATTAAACAATTAAAAGGTAAATTACTGTCTATGTGTAGGAGGTAAGGTTAAGTATGCAAAAAGGGTGTTTAAGTCACTGGTTCAGTGATGTG
The DNA here is from genome assembly GCA_035590215.1 of Microhierax caerulescens. Lineage (NCBI taxonomy): Eukaryota > Metazoa > Chordata > Aves > Falconiformes > Falconidae > Microhierax > Microhierax caerulescens. Next base: position 85,684,083 of record JAVJGJ010000059.1, read on the forward strand.
GTACAGTGCAAACACCGTGTGATGAGAGACTTTACCTCAGCTTATTCCAGCCTTGCGTATAGCTCCCACAACCTTTACCGGACTATTCATTACACATTTCTAGAAAACATCAGAAGGTTAACATGCCAGTTATTCATTGCAGCTTGTGTTTTGGTAACTGCAAGAATTTTTCCTTTTGCCACAGAAAATGCTGTTGTCTGACTGCAAGGTTTTGACTGTGTGTGTGGGTTTTGTTTTGTTCTGTTGCCCCGCTCCCCGCAAGAGTGAACATCCAGAAACAAATCTGGTGGCTTTTCAGTCCTTAAGGAAAAAAGTTAAGTTAGTTTAAGTTTTACATGGGGGGGGGGGGAACCCCTCAGACTTTTAACACTCAGCAGAAGTCTGCATGTTTATCCAAGTCTTGTACTCTTTGAGCTTTGTGAGAATTCTGCCATTGAGTAAATGAAAATAAAATAGAACCTCGTCTAAACTATTAAATTCAATGAATCATTTTTTTTATTCAGCTACATTTCTGTGTAATTCAGAGCACGGTTGTTTAACAGATGGAAGAAAGTACCACTCTAACAGCCTGTATTTAGAGAAAAAATATGCTAGAGGTTAATGAACTTGAAAAAAGTTTTGGGTGAGTTGTTAAGATATCTAAAGTTTGGATTTAGCAGAACTTTATTAATAATGATTTGTTGTGATAGTTAACCAAATGGCTTACCACGTTCCTTTTAGCAAAAGGCTGATTTTATGCAATAAAGCTCTGGATATCTTGGTGGAAATCTTACTAGCCAATGTTGGGGTATTTTTTGTGAAAATACTAAACTTGTAAAAAATGAGGGCTATTGGCTACTTTTACATAGCAAGGTACTTGAAGCTGGATACCTAACATACAGATGATTCAGGTAGATTTTCAGTCTGTGGTCACTGACTCAGGAAGTTTCTGAGATGCAGATCACTGGAGGCTGGGAACAGTATTTTGGGCAAGTAATGCTCTGTGCCGGCCCTGTTCTCATGTAGTTTCACAGACGTCTGCTTTTTGAGACAGATGCTGAACTGCCACAGCTTCTTTGTCTGACCTAGTGCAGCCACTCTTCTGCAATATCCTAATCTTTATTTTATTTTTTCTGTGTTTTATGTGTTAAGGGCTCTACCTGTAAGTATGCTCGTAAGTATTGAAATGTTTTCTATGCTGACATTTAATTCTTGGGAAAATGTATACATCGAAGCACAGGAAATAGGTTCAGATCTTTCTCCTTGATATTCTCCAAATTCTATAATACTTTATAGGTTTCTGTGTCCATCTTATCTTTGGAGTGTCTGTCTGCTTTCCATGAAAACATTAGGTGATGTTGCTGTTATTGGTGAAGAAGGTGAGGGGCGAAGAGATGAGACATTCATTGCTCCTGAACTTTTAGCCACAGTCCCTGTGTACTTCAATGGGTAGGGCAAGCGTGCAGATGTTCTCGTGTAGTTGCCTCTTTTTCCTGAGTCACTGAGGAAAAGATCCCCTACTGAAATGAAACTTTTCCTCACCCTGTACTCCTTTTCTACCTCTCAGATGACTCTCTGCCGGGGCAGGTTTTCTGTTTTAGTGAAGGTATAAAAGTTACATGTCTCATGTGGCATTAGTTTTGCATTTTGAACTCAGTAATGTTTTTAATGGATTGGTGCTCTCATCGTTGTTCCCAGTGAACTTCATTCGCTTACGGTCTGCCTTCTTTCATTCTTTATTCCCTTCACCTCAAATGGCAGCTGTGCCAGTGAAAATACTCACTGGAAGGGTAGTGGTAATAGCAATCCTGTGGGGATTAGAAGCTCATTCACTGTGGCACTTGCCAAGGAAAACAGATTTTAAGCTCAAGAGTCCTGCCTGTGGGAGGTTGCTGCAGAAAGTGCACTGATTTAGTGCATCTCTTGGGTATTCTGGCCTTGGCCCCATCTTGCTGATTCCTCTCTTTTCAGGAGAGGACCAGCTGGTCCACTCCAAGTCTTCTCACAACACTGGACTTGTGGGAGGCCTGAACTGCTGTTACACGGCTGTGGATAGTCTTTTCTGTTGCCTTGCATGACCTGTCTACGTTGTTCTGGCAAAAATCAGAGGTAGCTGAGGAGATACAGAAAGAAGTCTTTGATTTATGTGGATTAGTATATTACTGAGGAGAAAATTTTTTTCACTAATCCACTGATTCTGTGTTTGGATATTGTAAATAAATAGAATAATAAAACAAATATGAGAACTTCAGATTTTAATATATGAAAATGAGTTGGTAAATATATGAGCAAATTAAATGAGAAAGAGCTTGCAGCCTATGTCTTGATAAGAAAAAGAAAGTGCTCTGCAGAACCGCACTCTTCAGGAGACCCACTTATTTGCCGCATCCTAGTTTTCAGACACCAATGATTGATTATCAGCTAAACAGCTTCTAAGTTAACAAAATGTACTTGTTAAAAATCAAGAAAAAAGGTTACAATTAGCTATTCCAAACCATTGCCACAGAGTTTAAATTTGCCTTTTCCTGTCACCTTTCTTCCTGGAGCAATATGTTGCTTAGAAATCCTTGCTATTAACATGCATTTCCGGCTATTGAATCTAGTTAGTAATTCTAATTTGTATGTCTTCAAATGACTGGGAAAATACAGAACTTTTGCTGTGTGGTTTTACTTGTCAGTCGTGTAACTTTGCAGATGTCACCATGCTATGAGACGGACCATGCTTGTTTAACTTTATTTTTTTTACTCTAGTTTCAGCTTTGTGGTTATTTGTATTAGAGTCACTGTAGTAGGAGAATCTTATGAAATGACTTCTGAAGTCAATGTTAAATTGCCGTTACTTTGGCAAGGTTGGGTCTTGCTAACGAAGCTTATCTGAATCCATTTTTCAGCTGGTAGAAAACATACGGATCTATTGTTCTTAGTTCATGAGAGAATAATTGTTAAAAATCATGTCATTATGCTAGTGGAAAAGATCACATAAAGGATGCAAGATGTTAACAACTTGCCCAGATCTTGGCATGTCATCTAATTTAATAACATTTTTCACTATTCTTGTGTAATGGAATCATCATTAAAAATCTTTCTTCTTTTTGTTTCAAAACAAATGTGAAGTTATTATTTGTTTCATTTGCAGTCAGATATAGTTCCTGTTTGCATGTGCCAGAGCAGTTAGAAAAATGTTAAGAAGCAAGGGAATCACTGAATTTCAAAATTAAACTTTTTTCTATGCCGTCATGCATTTTCTCAGGCACGGAGATAGGTAGATGGCTCGAGGTATTTTTGACTGAAATGTCATCTAAAATTTGCTAGGAGTTGTAATTGAGTGGAACTGAAGCAGATTTAGTTTAGTTTAATTTTATACTATTCTTGTTTGCTTATATGAAACATTGCAAGCAGTACTGAATGTCAGCTTGTAGGTGGGGAAAAATTACTTAGACAGTAGAAGAACTCATGCTTCCAGGTTCAGGTGACCCACCAAGCTACCCTGAATTCCTGCGTCACTCCCTTGAAGGATAAAAATTTATATTACAGTGAGTCACTGGGTGTTGTAGTTCTTGATTAGTTGTTTTTTTTTTCTCCATTACGTGATATTTCTTTTCTGTCTTATTTTTGAAAATGATAGGATGTCTAGAAAGTAGCATATCTAAGAAAGTGGCAATGTGGAGGACAGTGGGTTTTAGCAGTGCTATAGCCTTCCTACTGTGCATCGGTCCTTGCTAGTTTCAGCAACTCCATTAACAGTAATTTCTATTACAAGTATAATAAATAAAGCACATAAATCTATCATTTCACCTCCACGTTCCTGTAGCGTTATTTAGTCACTGGAACTTTGGTGTTGAGCTATATGTCGTCACCAGCGTTCCTTGCTAGAATTGCAGCATGCCTCATACCTTGATTTCCCTATTTAGGCTATGCTACTAAATGGTGAAATGACATCTAACTTCTTGGTGGTTATACATAGTCTGCTAGGGAGTTGTACAGTACTTAGTAATATCTATTCTTTATTTTCTAGTAGTATCTATTAGTTAGTGGCACCCTCACTGTTGTCCTCTTTCCAGTAAATTTAGCATGTCAGAAAGTCCGTCATCTATTCTGGAAAGGAAGTAACATTTGAAGAAATGGTGTTACTAATGTTCAATGACTGAGATATGTTTTATCTTCCCAGACTGACTGACTGATGAAATCACCAATAACACTTGAATTGAGGAGCGGGGAGGGGGGAGAGGGGAAAAGCAGAAATGAGGTGCAAGCAGTGATTGATTTCTATTTTTTTTTTTTAATATTCTGCTCATCTTGTAGAAAACCATTATTTTAAAATGCTGGGAGGAGTGATAACATGAAACAACTCTGATAAGTAATAAACTTTTTAGATTCTGCTTCATATGTTTACTTTTCATTAAATTTAGGGACGGTTGTGACTATGTTGTTGTGATTCAGTCAACATTTATTTCTATCTGGTTTTCATATACAAAGGCATCGGGATGCCAGAAAATAAACTGTTAACGGAGAATTAACTTCTTTGGCACGCTTTCATACTTATCTTCCAAATTAAAGAAAATGAAATGGGCAGAAGCAGAGTGTAGATTACCTCCTTTTTGTCAAAAATGGTGGGAATTTGAAAATTAATAATAAAAAAGGGAACAGATGCAGTAACATGCCAGAGGGAGATTAATGTGGAGAGTAAAATCTGTGAGCAACAAAACTGAAGCAAACTGAATCAGTGGGAGGTGGTTGTACAATCAAAATCAGGATAAAAGAGAAATTACAAACAACCCTGCACTTGTCAAAGTAGTAGTAATGAAATCCTGACTCTGCCAGCAGCGAGAACCTGTGTTAGCACTTTGGGGTAAGGCCGGGAGCCGGGTGCCAGGTAGGAGGGCAGCGCGAGGCTGCTGGGCGGCAGCCATCGCGTGTGGAACAGATGGCGGGGAAAGCTGGCCGGGGAGGGGCTCCTTCGCAGAGCTAATCAGACAGTAACGGATAGGGCAGCTGGGAGGACTGACCACCGAGAGGCAAGCGGCGGGGTAGCCGCAGCCTTCCACGATGTGTGCAGTGGTGTGCCCGGCGGCCGGAGAGAAGACCTTGCAACGTCTTTTCCGTGCAGCGACCGCACAAAGTTTGGAGGCGAGCGGCAGCGCTCGCCCCGGGTCAGGGCAGAGGGGAGGCACGGGCCGGCCGCAGGCTCCCCGGTGGCCTGCTGGCCTCCGAGCATCCCGCCTAGGTGTGTCGTGCCCCCTCCCACCTCACAGATAACGTGGCTTTGCTCCGGTCCTGTCGCGTAGCAAGGTTGCGTGTTTTCGTATTTTATTGTAGGAGCTCGCCGAACGCAGAATTTGGCGATTGCCAGAAATACAAAAGCACGTGGGGCCGGGGACTGATCCAGCAAAGCGATAAGAAAACTTTGCTCCTGTTGAAAGCGGGGAGAGCTGTAGGTCGGCACCTTCCCACAGGGTTGGGCCTCTCCGATGAATGAGACCAGTTTTCTGATGTTTTATTTTTGCTCCGAGGAGGCACTTCCCTCTTCATAAACGAGAGGAATGAATGGAGGTCCGAGCCTTCTGATCTTGAGTCACATGAATAATTTGACTCACGTAAGAAGTAAAGATCAATAGGATTTCTTGCGCAAGTAAGAGGTAGTCATGTGCAAGAGGATTACAAGGTCGTGCCCCGTATTGATGACTGTCAGCTTGAAAGAGAAATGCAAACAAAATTTTATCAAGGAAAGGGGGAAATAAAATCCTGAAGTGCAGCGAGGGAGACCTGACCTATTGCTGCCCAGTGTTGTGTGGTTGGGCTATGTGACACTTTTTTAGACAGTTTCAACAAAGAAATCTACATCTCCTGCATCTGCTTTTTGAACATGTATATCTCTCGTCTGCAGAAGGTTTATAGCTTGGCTCAATTATTCATTTTGAGCAGGGAGGGGAGGAAACATTACAGGGATTTGAAATAGGTGGTATAACATAGCCATATGCTATTTATGCAGCAGTTTCTGCAATAAATCTAATTTGGTGCTGTCAAAAAAAATTAGACTTATTTGGTATAGCAGCACATTAGTAAATGATTGTGGTAGCTTTGAAAGTTGTCATTCACTCTGCTTTACTTGCAATAGAATCTTGAAAAGCCTCTTTCCCCCTTCCTTTTCCCCTGAGCAACTCTGTGAAAATGTCTCAGTTCTTTGTCCTGCAGCTGTAGAAACTGCAAATATTTCCACAACTGAAAAAAAAGGTCTTGCTTTAAGGTAATTGAAGAAGGGGATGGAAGAAAGAATAACCTCTGTTGTTAGCGATTATATGAATGTATAAGTGGAAAAATCAATAAAGTGGTGGGGGATAAATTTCTCTCTTGCCTACAGGTTTTCATAGTGCAGCTGAAATTGTTTATCTGATTATACAGCATGTAGATAAATTAGCCACTCTGCGTTATTATAGAAGGTAAAATATTTTACCTGCCATGATAAGACCATATGCTGCTTTATGAAGACTGATACTGAATGATTTGAAATAAATCGGCTCTGTCGTCTTCTGGCAGTGCCTTGTAGAAATTTTGAAGCTGATACACTTTGTCTCGAGGTAATACACAATTATTTAAATATATTTCTATTTAATCATTTAAACATATTTAAGATGATTGTGCAAACGTGTAAGTCCATTGATGAAGTTTAAAAGGGAAAGAAAGAAAACAGAAGGGAAGGAGTAAAGAATAAATCCAAAATCGTGTGTTGAATTTGTGTATGAAAGTCTTTATAAATCACCCTTTTTTTTTTTTTTTCATTTTTAAAGAGTTTAAACATTGTTGACAATTCAATTTCTTGTCCGACAACACACAATTTTTCAAGGAAAAGGTATTAATACATTTTCAGATTTTAGTTTTAGATTCATCTGATTTTTTCTCCATGGCATTTAAACTACAACTGGTCACATCAAATTTCTCTAATGATTTCATCTTTTATACATCACATCAGGTTGTTGAGGCAGCCAAATTGCTACTGCATGTAGAGTGTGGTTCAGGAGCAGTGACAATACTTAAAGCGCTTTGGAGCGAGCAGTGAATTGAGATGAAATACAGAAGAGCCTAACTGCTGTAGAAAACAAACATCTTTATAAGGTCTTTGTTTTGAGCAGTTATTATTCAGCACTAACAGTAATAAGTTTATGTGTGTATATCAAATATTTGCTTTGATCTCATTCAAATTAGGTTTTCTATTTGTGTGACTAATAACAACAGCATAATGATTTTTTTATTACTATTTTTTTGAACCACAAAAATCTTTCAGATACACGTATTGAAGGCTGCTGGATTTTTGCTAAATTTGCTACTGGAAAAATTGTTCTGATTTTTATCTTTATTTTTTACTTTTTTTAGGGCTTTTCTCTTAAGTACATCTGAAGGCTTGTTTTTGGAATAAGCTAAAATGTACTTTTTTTATTTGCACTTGGTATTTGTGAGCTTAAACAATTTTAAAAGCTGCTTTGTGCCTTCAAAAGTATATTCAAAGTTGTTTATTTTGTGCAGTCATAGTGGTTGTTGGTTTGTTTTGTTGTGCTTTTTTCTTCTGTGCAAGATTGAGCTCTTGGAATTCTTGTCTAGAAAAAAAAAAAAATCAAGAGAACCCAAAGGTTCCTCGTCTAAGGGACTTAATCAAACTTGACACAGAAGAGCGTCAGTCTGTAGGTTGACATCTCCAGAGAAGGTAGCTGGTGGAGGGAGGGAAGAAGGAAGAAAAAAAATCACCTGAGCCAGCTTTGGCTGCCTGGCTGCTCCGCTCGCCCCTTGCTCAGTGCCCTTGTGCTGAGGCTTGATCAGGGGGATGGAGTGAGCCGGGAGATGCCCGTCCTGAGCAAGCAGATGAGCGGAGCCTCGGCTGTCGGCTACTTGACAGGGCTGACCTCCTTCCCCTGGCCGTGCTGGCAGCCTGGCAAGCTCAATAGCGTGCCGCTGCTGGTTGACCCTGTGTTCCTGGTGGTTTGAGTGTCAAACTGCTTTTTTTTCTAGAAACAGGAGCAACTGTTCTTGATTAGCTTCCCCTCGTTGTTCAGTTGCCTTCTGTAGGGCTTAAATCGAACAGTGGAATAAAAGTTTCTCTGTAGTTAGGTGGGACACTGCTGCATATTCTTTTTGTTGCAGAGCTCTTCTATGGAGACAGAAGTGCTTTTGTTCACCTGCATGTAGTTTCCTACGGAAGAAGATCATAGCATAAAAAAAAAAAAAAACAACCTTGCAAATGTGGGGACTAATCCCCATATAAGGAATCTATCACTATTAAGTTTTTATTCAGCTAAACTTGTGCAGTATTTGTCAATGCAATTTTCATTAGAGTCAAATTCAGACCTAACATAAGTATAACTGCATTTCTGCTAATGAGATTGGATTACCTCCTGGATTTGCTCCCAGAAAGCTTTACTTTAAATTCATTTTTGGTAAAAGGGTAATAAAATGGGTGGTTCGTTATAATTGCTTACAAAACTTAAAATATGTATTTTATATTGTGGTACTGTATTTAGTCTGGGTGAAAGATTTTATTTTTTTTTAAAGGATACCCAAGGTATGCAGTGAAGCTGAAAGGTGTTTCTTATTTTAGAAGAATGAGGTGTCGAGGAGGTTAGTTAATAATTCAGGAGCTTGTGGTTATCAGAATGTATTCCTGAAAAGAAATATGGGCACAGGAATTGCTAAAAATAATGCATCCTGTCGACAATGTGAATTTAGTCTCAGCCCTGACAAAGAATCTTTACAATTTGTCTCAACGTGGAAGGCAGTATTTTAACAGAGTTGCATATGTGTGTTTTACAAGGCTTGAAAACAGGAAAAAATATTCAGGATTTTTTTTTCCCTTAAATAGTGCTGCATTTGAAACATCAGTAGGTAAGTTTAAAAAAAAAAAATGCTGCAGATGAAATAATTTACAGTGAATGTTGTTGGCCGCTTTAAGGCTTTACTGTAAACTTACTCATTCAGCTGTTCTCATTTTCTCTTTGCATTTTTAGTCAGTATCTTTGTTACACGGTGTTAAAATGAAAGTCAAAAGCTTTAATTTATTATTTCATTTGTAATATTTTTATTAGCCTTTTCCACTTCTCTGCATAGCTCTGCAAGTTTTTCTGAGATTCTGCTCGTCTTTGCAAGAAGGTACAGATATACGTATATGAAGAAAAACACCCTAGCTGTTGGAGTTAACAAACGGTGATAAAAATCTATTCTCTTGCTTCTGTATTATTTCTCCTATACCCCAAACCAATCTTCACAAATACAGGACTGTAAAGAACTTCATCTTCTGCTGGTTAGCAGAAGTGGATTTAAATCCACACCGACAGTTCATTTGACAATGACCTTGAGGGGCTTTGCTTCTTGAAGAAGAAAGCAGAAGCTTGCGGTAAACAAAGTTCACTTCTGACAGATGGATTGAATGACAGAAAGGTTGCGAGTGCCAGAATAGCCCTGGCAGAGGAGGAAATGTTCAGTGGAATCCAACAGGAGAGGAGGTGTGAACAGGTGCAGGGTTGCTGACGGAAGGGGAACCAGATGGAAGGAGCCAGAGCCAGTTTATTTAAAGGAAAAGGCAGAAAACACTGAAAGGCTGTGCGATCAGTGGCTAAAAGTGTGCATGGAAGAAGGTAAAAATTCACAAAGCAAAACTGCACAGTGGGATATCTAGCACTTAACATAATGGTAGTAATTTGTGAGTTTCGTTTTAAAGTTGCTATTGAAATATGTTTCTCCCTTACTCTTGACAGCATAAAGAAGAGAGATTTATAACCTGACCAAAAAAAAAACCCCACAAAAAAACCCCAACCCCCAACTCCCCCCCCCAAAAAAAAATAGAAAAGAAAAAATCCCACCAAAACCCTGAACTGTTATACCGCCTGTCCATTATTTCTAATACTAATGTGCAGACAGTTACAATCAGGATAATACAAAAATCATGCCACAATTGATCAAACCAATATAAGGTATGTAAGGCTGGATTTTTATTTTTTAACTCACCTGTTAATAACTAGCTCCTGTGATATGTGTGTAGGTAAACATGTCTTTTATTGGGTTGTTTCTGTGATATCTAGAGCAAATCAGCAACAGTCTAGTGTAATGTAATGCTAGCACGGTATTTCTCTTCTCTTTTGCTTTTGGTCACAAGTTTGTCAGTTTGCTGGAATACATGGTATCTTGCTGTAGGATGGGGTCGAAGTCTAGCTTACCCTAGATCAGATTCCCTCAAAATGAAATACTGCCTTTCAAATTGTCATCCTGAAGAATGCTTTTTTCTGTCAAATTGTTCTGCTTCTTCCCAAGCTGTTCCTGTGAGGCTTGGTCATTTGGAGACCGAGAGAACTTTTTCCTCACTTTGCAACTTCAGCAATAGTTTGGGAGAGTTAACAACTTCAAAGTATCAAGCCTGTGGTAACTTAACTGCAGGTTGCGTTTCCAAATCTAATGTCTGTGAAAAATGTAGGTGACTGTTCACCAGTCATTCATAGTGCATCTGTGATCTACTGGATCATTCAGCTGTGCTTGATTTGATCCGGATCAGGTGTGAGCACAGTCACTTTCCTTTTGAATTAGTTAGAGCATGCAATGCAGTGTTTATGCTGACTTTATGCCAGCTGCAGTAGGACAGATGATACCTGATTCAGCATAAAGCTTGCTGGTACAAAGTTAACGTACCAAAAACATTGGGTTTTTGAACAAATTTAAATTGGCAGAGCGAGTTCATAGCAGATCAGGTCTCTGCATCATTTAGCTGCATCATTTTTTGATTCAATGGTAGGAGCCTGACGTTTGGATTTACTGTATTAACAAGCTGAGCCTTGGAATACAGAGTCACAAGTGTTTGAAGCTGCTCTAAGTCAATGCTTCTGCTGAAAAGGCAAATCCCCAGAGTGGTGATATGTGGCTATGTCTGACCACAGATTGCTGGGCCCTTGCTTGTGTTGACACTGAAAGACAGGCACCTGTATGATCAGGTGGTTCAGAGAGTTAATCAGATTGAGAAAGAATCATTTGTTCTAGCAGAATATGTTGCATGAGTGCCAGTTATAGGAGAATGAAAAGAGGGACCGCACCTTATACTGGCACCTTATGCCTTGCCTTAGACTGGCTTAATTCTGTCCTGAAGCTGTGTCTTAAGAGGCTGCTGGTGCCAAATTCAAGAGTCACCCTGGCAAGAAAATTACTCCTTTACTTTAAATAATAGTTTCAATAACTTTGTGCATACAGAGTAAATATCTGTAAAAATCTTCTATGGAAGGCAAACATTTCACCATTCAGCCATCTGTAAAAGTGGTTTGTGGAACAAAGGTAGAAAGAATAATCCAGAGAAAGGGGCATGTTCCTGTGAAGTGCTTAGGGCTATGCACTTCACAAAACCCACTTCTTCTCATGTTGCATCTTCCCATGCAACTTCTGTTCTGTACTTGATTTTCTGTTTCTAGAGGGACTCGGCCAAATAGTTCACAAGCTGATGGTAATAACCACTGCAGGATGGGTGTTTATTTGCAAGGTACATATCTTGCTGGCAAGGCCAATAGATGTGCCAGAAAAATCAGATCTTGGTTCTAAGTCAGTATATTTGACCTAATATGAGATGTTAATTACTGTTAGAGATACTTTTTTTCTTCTCTGTCAATGAAATACGGGGCAGTTAATCGTAATATTTAGCTGTGTTGGGTGTACAGAGAACTACCCATATTCAAAAGTAGTTATAGTCTACATTGAGGAACTATATCTATATTGTGAAGGCATAACACCAAAAGAATAAAATCATGTTACAGGCTAGGTGTTTGCAAATTCTTTCTATTTTGCTGAATTTAAAGTAAGAAATTGAATCCTTTCATCTTGTTAATAGACTTAGTAAGTAGAAGTAGAGATGAAATATACCACCAGGTATGTATATATTTAAGTTAACTGTATTCAGGCTTCTTTGTATCATACAAACTTTGACACGAGCAACGCTGTGTCTCTGAGTTCCTATGACCTTGCAACCTTTCATCTTTCTTATACCTGTCAATGTCTCCAGTTAGTGATAATTTTGAAGCAGTTTTCAGGTACTCAAAAATATAGTAGGAATCTCTTTCCTGCACAGCCATTAATATATAATATCTTCTGGTGCCTCAGGTAGGATGTAAAGGGTCAAGTGGAAGTTTTAAACTTAGTGTTTTGTTGTTTCTGTAGACCTCCTAATATACAAAGTGCAAAAAACAAGTGATATGATGGTTCCAACACTGTTGCTGCATTGTAAATAGAGAAAGTTGGGAAAAAATTCTGTGGAAAGTCATATGCACTAATTTGTGTTTCAGGAAAATTGGAATTCTCAGAAAGAATAGAACATAGTATAACAAGTTGATGTTATTTGGATTCTGGGAATGGGTATATATTTGGGTAATTATTTGCATTGTGGGGAAAACAGTTTTAAGTTGATTTATCAATAATTGTAGTTAGTGTCTTGACAAAATTTGAAATGTGCACAGAGCTTAATCTTCTCTTGTTTTCTCCCCCGAAAACTGTTTCTTGTTTTTTGAGGTGTTTTTGTGAAGTGATAGTAGCCTGGCAGAGCTGTCTTTTCCAGTCTTTTATCTCAGGTAGGGAAGTAAAAGGTTTTATTTGGTTAGTTGATTAACATAATATAAAGGCATTTCCATTTAAAGTTATTTCTGTACCATCTTCTAACTTTCCAGATTCATATTTAAAGAGCTGAATCAATTTGAATGCTTGATTTTTTTTTTTTACTACTTTTAAACCCTTGACCTTTACATAATTTCTCTAATTGCTTGTAGCAGTTTCTGCTTCACATAGTTATGAGAAGAAAAGTGACATTACTTTAGGAACTCTGTATCTCTCAACTAATGTAACTAGGCACCTTACACTGTAAAAACAAAAATTAAGTGGGTTTTTTTTTAAGCCTCACAAATAAGACTATAAGTATCCTCAACAATGACGCAGTCCTCCAGTTCTACCAATTAAATTAATAATTAGATCTCTGCAAAATTTGACCATGCAAATGTAGATTTTTACTGAAGCTCACCAAACACAGTGTGCTGGCTGGGGCAGTTTCCAGGAACTTGAGGTTTCTGCTGAGAAGACCTGGCAGCCTGCTGCAGGATCAGCGTCCAGTCAGCTCCCACAAACAGCCATAAAGAGCAACTCAGTGGGTAATTCCCACAATGGGATACAGGAAGGGCATAAAACTCCTTGGAGAGGTTTAAAGAAATTACCTGATCATGACGCTTTTAAAAGATATCTCTACACAATTCATGCACAAGCATGTACGTTAGTGTCTTTTTTTATTTAGTTAGGTTTTGACATAAGAACATTTGTTTCATGCTTCTCCTGTCCTGTAAAAGCATCAAGAGCCCTAAAATCTAGCCAGTCCAAGCATGCTGTGGTGGACTTACACATGCACTGAAAAAATCAAAACCTTTATTACAAAAAATCAGATGGCAAAAGATCTACAGTGTTTTATAAGAGGAAACCAGGAAACACTGTCCAGCTATACCCTCAGCATAGCAATCCTAGGTATTAATAAGGACCTGTTAGATGAAAATTACATTGGCCTTACAAGGGATGGTGACAATCAATGCTAAAGAAAAGGTTCCTAGAAGCCTGGCTTAAGGGAAGGGGAGAAATCTTGTGACCTGAGTCATCTTATTGAGTGGATCCAAACTTAGGAGCAAGATACATGCTTTAGAGCCCTGTTAATTTAGAAGGTGTGGAAATTAATAATTTTGAATCATAGCTACACTTAAAATGAGCATTTACTTATTTACCAACAGAATTTGGGGTCTTACTGTGTTGTATTTCCTTACCTAAATGTTTGGAAATACTAAGACTGCAGATAGCAGAAGATAAAACCCTGTAAACACATTCTCCATTATAAATAGCTGAATAGATACTAGCTGAATAGGATAGTGCTGTTAAATTGAAAAGCAGGTCTGAAAGCAGTTTTAGGAATTTTATATTAATAGATAAAATTATTTAAGACCATTCCTGGGGAGAATGACATCTTGGTAAATTGTACTTTACTCATATTTGCAAACCCACCTTTAGGCTTGTCTGCTGACCTGAAAAAAAAACAAACCACCCGAGCCCTTATCCTTCTGTGTATGACATAGTTATTAAGATACATATGGAGGACAGAGGAGAGAAATTTGTGAAGTGTTCTGACCCCAGCATATGATCTTATTCTATATACATTCTTTTATGACCTTTATCATTGTAGTATTTGAATACTTTTTGATAGTAAAGTAAGAGACTGCAAACATTTTTCTCATGTTTCCCCTTAGAGATTAGGGTAAGTATTTTGACCTCTTATTTCAGGTTTTATTAATTTTTTTTTACTGTGAATGTTCCTGTGTGTTTGGTGGGGGTTTGGTGGTGATGTTTTGTTTTTGGGGTTTTTTTTCCCCTTTTTCCTGTAGCCTGAGAGAAGAGCAAGGATATATCTTGATTTTCCGTTCTTTCCTTGACGCTTGTAGCTTAAGTAATAATATGAAATAGCCTGCAAGAAGGTGGTTCAGAAAGCTGCTTGTAATGGACACCAGACCTATATTGTGGAAAGCTAGCAAAGTAGACTGCATGAAACATTGCTGAGCCTTTGTATCCAAAGCTATTGGCTAAAAGCTGTAGGGTTCCTAATACATGTACGCTTTCAAGTTCTGTTTTCAAAAGTGTTCTAAATGATTGAGTGCCTTTAGGCCAGATTTTGTTAAAGATACTGGGAAGTGCGTGCTTGGGTACCTTCTCAAAACTGTTTTCAGTTTGGTATAGAGAAGCTTGCGCTACACTTTTTCAAAAATACTGGGAGAGAAAGCCTGTTTCCTCTGGAAGAGCTGAGGGAGCCCTCAGTGGAGCGCTTTGCCTCTTCTGAGGTGACCTGTTGTACGTTAGTTCCCATGCTGGCCCACTTGGCTACAGTTGGCCCAGGAAAGAGGTCTGTGCTCAACCGCTGAGTCATGTAGGAGAAGCATCGGTGTAAGGCTCTGCTGGTCCTCTTGCTGCCCAAGTACGGGTGTTGGTGCTGAGTTCCGGGACTGGCCATTACACCAAGAGTCTTGTTAGTTCAGATGCCTGAAATGTTGGAACACTAAATGCCAGCTACTCCTTAATAATTTAGGAAGTCCAGTTTAAAGTAAGTATACATGAAAGCCTAAAATATTTTATGATTACATTTTTAATTATAATTAATAATGAAAGAAGTGTCAGAAATAAGGTTGTGATAACCTCCTGTATGCCACTGAACTGAGATAATTGCGGAAGTATTTTAATTTGTCCAGTTAAATTCATAGTCCTTACTAATGGATTCATTAGCTTTTTACAAAATGCCACGTGTTGATTTCATGGAAAAATCCAGTAGTGAGCATAGGAAGCATGATTGCTTCACACCATAGTTGCTTTGTCAGAAGACTTACTGGCAACCTCCAGTCAGATGCCTAATTCTACATTAAAACTCATGCTCTATTTTTTCTTTTTGTATTTTTACTGTTATGAAAGCAAAAAAGATTCTTGCAGAAATACCTACTATTGAACCACATTGTGAAATTCAAAATTTTATGAATCTAAGTTATTCATTTACAGTCAAAACCTGATGAGCTATTATTTATGTTAAACATGACTTTCACATCACTAGTCTTTACATCGTTCCTTTTTCTTTACTGCAAGGCTATTTGGCAGAGAACCATCCTCTATTGAAAATGGATCTGTGATTTTGGTTTTGTTTGTTAATGGTGGGAAAGAGTTTTGGTTGTTTGGGTTTTTTCATTAAATTTGGTGGCTCAAATTCAGCCAGCACACTTTTACGTTAGCTTTGAGTTCAAAGTTAATTTTTACTTCATTTTCAGCAAGGATTTTTTTGTAAGGTTTGCAAGTTTTAGCAATTTAGCTCTTCTTCCTTTGCTATAAGCTAGTTTACTCTTGCCTTTTCTTTTGTCAAGAATACTTAGAAAGTATAGCTTTTAGTCACTGCAAACCGATACCCAGTTCATTGAGAGATGTGGACATGTTAGAGACGTTAACTAAGTAGGCTACTCTTAGCAGCTGTAACCGAAGCTCAGAACAATCAGTGTTAGAACTAAAATCCCTGTGAAAAACTTGCACTTCAGAACAAGGCTTAAGGAGAGCTTGAGCTTGCCTCGGTGTGAATGAGTCTCTGGTTACTTCTGACTTTATGGCACAAAAATGTAAGTCACCATGAATTCAGTGCTTCTGCTTAAGTAAAACTGATCAATGTGATGGTCAAATCCAGGCTTGTTGTCAGATAAGCATTTATTTAGTTGTTTACAATGGATGTATGTGAAAGAGCTATTAATTTTTGCTACTGGCTCCAATTTTCATCCAGTGTTTGCATTCTAGTAGAGAACAGGCTGCTGCAGTTTAACCACTCTGTCCTTTTTTTGTTTGGTTGGTTTTGTTTGTTGTTTTTTTTTATACCTGTAGATGATGCTTTAAAAAGTTCTGGTACAATTAATCTTTAGCTGTCATTTCTGATTCAGATCTGACCTGGTTTATCAAAATTAGGCAGGTTTTCCTTTGCTTTACATTGTCTCTGTGCTTTCCTTTAATCAATGAGATTTTCTGATTTTTTTTTTTGTAGGAGGAAATTTCTGATGTTTTCACACTAATGCTGGAAGGATGTAACTATTTCCTTTTCTTCATAGTCCATAACTTTTTTTATTCTTAAATGAAGCTCCCCTTCTTTCACAATTCAGAGTAATTGCAAATAAGCAGCCAGTGTCAAACCTTCTAAAACCCCTGCAGTATTTCCTGGTTATAGCAGGAATTTTACCAATAGTTCCTGAAATCCCTTGGGCTTCTGCATGTTTTATCCATGGTTTTTTTTTCTAATTTTTTCTCTGTATATGTAAAATGTGTTGGGAAGATTTTCTGTAGGAGGGCAGAGAGATTGAACTTAGAGAGCAGGAAAGGTGTCAACTCAAGGTGTGGGTGAAAGACTTGCCACTTCACTTAGACAGCTTTGGCTCCAGGAATTTTTTTGGTTCCTCAGCAGCTCTAGGCACCTCAGATACTGCTGTTTATGTGTTACTGGATGTGTCTCGATACCAAATTTTTCCAGGTGCTAAGACTGAGACTAGTAAGATACCCTTCTGCATAAGACGTACCTGTGTTTTCCTAGTCTTAGAGTTGAGCAATTATCCACTGTATAAACTCAACTGTTTTTATTCACCCCATATACACTTCAGCCATAGGGACCTTGCTGTGCACCCATGGTTTCTGACTTCCTTCTAGTTTGCTCTATAGAGTAAGTAGCACAGGTGAGTGGCTTTTTTGGATGTGTCCCCTTAGAGAGTGTTCCTGGCAGCAGTAGATTCTCCATTTATTTTGAACTTGCCCCGTTAGCATGTGTTTGCCATGCGGGACCCTAGTAATGGGGAATGGACCTTTACAGGCTTGCCTTGGTAGCTTGAGCTGTGCAGCTTGATATGTGCTGAAGGCTACCCCCAGCAGAAGGCTAGCCAGCCAGCTGTGTGCCAGATGACGGCACAGCACCCAACTGCGTACAGCCATCTCACCTGAGACAATATTAAATAAAAGACTGTGCTACAGCCACTTGCTTTAGCTGAAAGCATCTGGAGGATGCATTAGATTCTGTTGTGGGTGTTTTTTCAGCAGTCCGGTGCTCGAGACAACTGTCTGAAGGTAAAAAGATGTTTGGAAGGGGTTTAAATAGGCTGGTTCCCAGCAAATATGGAAAGATTTTTCATTGTAATGCTTTCCGTATTTGGAGTTTACACTTAAGAACTGATGCAAGCATCGCTCCTTAGGATAGCCCCAATGTGGTTATGAAGCAATGCAGAGAATGATGCCATGAAGTGCATGTATGAAATTTCCTTGGAAAACATGCTTTGTTTCCTTAACACTACAATATTCTTGCTATCTAAATGTGTTCTGTGTGTCAAATCATTGTCTTACCTCAGAAAAAACTGCCTGTGATTTCAAAAGGAGTTTTGCCTAAGGTAAGGCTTGCAACATCAGGACCAGGAATTAGTGTAATGTGACCCACCATTTGTATTGCTTTGGGGTAAATTTAAGAGAGAAGATTTAGCATTGTGTGTGTCATGCTGAGATATTGCAATATCTCGGATGGGTTATTAGGCACCAATCCAAAGGTTAAGTGCAGCAGCCACATGAGATGTGGCTTTATCCTTACATGATCTATGCCCGTGTTCTGTTTTGTAGTCCCCTGAAATAGGTATTATCTCTAGAATAAAACAACATATTTATAAGAATTTATTGAAACACATCCCAAGCTATTAAATGTAGTTTCAGTAGAAAAGTATGTGCATATGTGTCATTTGAAATCTAGAAATCAATCCCTGTATGTCTGAACTCACTGAAATTTTGGGTCTGGATCCTGGTGTGCACCAGCTAAATATTCACGACCTTTGGGAAAGTCTAGGTATCAATTTTCAGTTTAGGACCTTTTCTAATTTATATGCATGTATCTTTTTGGGGTTTTATTTTCCACACTGTTTTTGCTTGGCTTGCATTAAATAAAATGCTTCAATGGAGTGTGGTAGTCTGGCATTTGTTTTGCCTGAGGAGTAGATTGCCCCATCTTGCATATCTGGTCAAGTAAATTGCTCTCTTGCCTGCGCACTTCGATAATAGTGCTGGGCTGTAGACCTTCCTGTACAACCCCCCAGTGAGCAGAACCACGAGGGGCTGGGCCTGTGTGGTGCTAAGTCGTCTTTATTGTAACGGATGCATTCATCTCCTGTTTACATAAAATAATAGTTAAAACTTGTTTGGTTGCTTAAGAAAACTCATTAAGCTTTCAGAGTAGCTGCATTATGAGCACCGTGGCAGTCACTCCCATTGACTTATCTCCTGCTGGTTCACTGGGAACCAGTCCATCTCAGGGTCAGGTCCCTAAGCTTCACTGCAGAATTTTATAAATAGCATTTAAAAGAAAATGCAAATAATCTGTTCAATACAAAGTGGATATTGGGGAACTTCCTTATGAAAAAGAAGTTGTGTTTAAAATTCTTACAAATTTTTTTGTCTGAAAGGCTGTTTTACTCTGGAAATAGATCATATTTTTAATCCATTTTCTAATAGTCACTGGAGAATGTTTGACATTGTAAGAGAAAGGTCAGTTTGTATAACCTGAAGCGGGAAAGAAAGGTTTAATGTGAAAAACATGGCCAGATTTTTTGTTACTATTAATTGAATGTTCTGCTTTGCCTTTTTAATTTATCATCTTTGGTATATGCTTTTTATTTTTGCTTTATCTCGTGTTTGGTTTTTTTTACAGATTGGAGAAAGAGAGCATTCAGCACAGCATTAGCAATGAAGCAAAGGCCCGAGCCCTTCAGGCCCAGCAAAGAGAGCAGGAGCTGACACAGAAGATGCAGCAAATGGAGGCCCAGCATGAGAAAACTGGTAGGTGGTAGGGAAAGATTAGAGCCTGGGCACTCACTCACAAGCCAGGCCCACGCCTTACTGTGAAATGACATCAGGAACACCTGTAACCTTTGGCTGGCCGAAGGGAGCAGATGCTAACTACACCGGAGATTCCGAATTACATATTAGTTAGCGTTTAAAAGAGAAAATGGAAAGTATTGCCCACTGTCTGTTGATTTCAGAGTGCTGCTCTCACATCTGTTGCACCATCTGGATTATGAGTTTATTTACCTGTGTTCAAGAAACGTAAAGCTGAGAGAGACCACAACAAAGTAGAAAAACAAAGGGCTTGTTTTTGGCTGGATTTTCAGGCACACATGTTATATAAAGAAAATAGCATCAGAAGCTCTGCGGGAAATGCTCTGAGCTTACAGTTAAAGTCTCCTGAATAGCATTGAACAGTTCCCACAGTACACACATTATAGCTACTCTAAAAGCTTAATGAGTTTGCTTCAGCATCCAAACTGGAGAAAAGCTTTAGCCATTAATCGGTTCTTAATTCACTGTCGCAGCTGGATGTAATTCACTGGCTCCAAATTGATATGTTCCTTTATTTAATCTTTGCAGCCTCAAACATTTTTAGCATTACCATGTGTGTCCCCCCCTCGTCCCGCACTCTCAATCTAGAAGAAGGATGTTTAATCCCTTGCATACTTCAGGTTCTCATAATAGGAGACTTCATTGCATTGACTTAGCTGATCAATAACTTCTAACCTTTAATCTGGAAGTAAAATGGGTTTTCCAAACAAACAAAAAAAGCCTTTTGTTACTGTAAACTGCTATGCCAACAACATTAATAAAGGTGCATATTATAAACCAAAAAAGGAGTGTTTAGAAAGGAAATATCTAACCCCTGAGCATGGAAAGGAGGAGGAGCTTCAGCTCTTATGGAACATGGTATATTCATGCATTTAATAAAATGCCATCTTCACCCACCAGTCCTATAATACCTTTAGAAAAAATAGGTAGTGTGTATTAATTCTAAGTAGTGTCGCACAGTATGTGAGGTTGCAGGCACATTTAAATCTCCCATCTGATCTTCTGCCTTTTTTTGCAGCATTGTCACAGTACTAGAGGACCTTTCCATGTGTGCAGGGAATGCAGACAGCTATGTTATGGCTGCTGTCTACACAGCAGGAAAAGAAAAGAGGCTCTCAGAATAATTCTTCCCTACTCCAGCCAGCACATCTGCATATGACCAGTATATTTTTGCACAAGAGATGTGTAATTTACCCTCCCAGTGCATAAATTGTCCCAGTATACAAAAATTAAACAACACCAAGGCTGAGTTTGTTTTTATATATCTCTAGTAGGATTAGAAAGAGTTGAAAATGATAGTTATTTATTGTGTACATAAAGAAATCCTTGTGTATTATGCCTACACACATACAAGAAATGTGGGTAATAGTGATCTCTCTGATTTTAAAAGCAGAAATTGAGAAACATAATTTTGCAATATCTTGCTTTTGAAAGAATAAAGTTGCTTGATTTCTAGGCCACAAGTTTTTGTGCAGCCCAGATTGAATGGTAACTGAAAATTAATTTATAACATGGTTTCACTGCAGCTGTCACTGGACAGTAAGTCTGTATCTTACCTTTAAAGAGAAAAAAATATGAGTCATAGTAAACAAAGGACTCAGTAAATAAAAGAACTTCATTTTTAGGAGAGAATTAAATGAGTCTACAGTGTGAGTGTTTGGGTTGCCAGTGTATCCTCTGCACCAGTTGAGCAAGCAAAAGGCTGCTAAGGCATGGCTTGCCAGTTTCATTCCTCCCAGAAATGTCAATGAACTTCCAACTAAAAAGCAAAACCACCAGATTAAATATGTAGTCTTTATGGTGATTCTTCTCATAAAGACCTGATTCAGTGGCAACATCGCTGTAATACTTTAGTTTAGCTTGTTCTGACATTGAGCCTTTATTTGTTGAACAATGATATCAGAATACCACGTCCAAGTAACTGAAGCTTGATAAACATACTAAAACCAGAAGGATCTAGAGGAAAGAAATTAAGAATATATAAAATTGTTTCTAAATTATATATAAATTTATATAAATGTAAAATAAATTTCTAGTTTTATAATTTTATAATTTCTAGTAAATGAACAGGATTCATTGCTGACCTCCCAGAATACATTCATAGCAAAATTAAAAGAAGAATGTTGTATGTTGGCAAGGAAGTTGGAACAAATGTCAGAAAAATACAGGTTAGTACATCTTTTTCATCCTGTCCCTTTTATTACTAGGACATGCTTCCTTCTTTTTTATTTGTATTTTAATATTTATTATTATTAATCTTGTCCTGGGCATTACACATCTCAATATAATATATGCCACTTAAGAAAAAGGAATGGATTTTTATCCAAGGTAATTCTAATTTTCAGCTTTTCACATTATGTTTTTGGCTATTACTTCAAATTTCTTAGATAGTTCCAAAGTAAAATTTGAATACGGTTCTCTTCCTGATGTTCATATTCTTAATATGAAGAGTGGAAAATTGTTAACAGAGGTACAATTCAAGTCTATCTGAAATAATATGAAAAATACTAAATATTTAAAGTTCTCAAAACTGTAGTCTGTTGGTTTAATTATTTACTTAAAGCTCCATTCACAATAGTACACACTGAATAATTATCTCTGAACATAATTGTCGTAAAATTTGCTTGTTATTGAAGCTGATTCTGCTGCTGCTTGTGTGGTGCTCCTGTTAAAATCAATAGCAGGTCTAAATACAAAGCCATTAAAAACTCAGGGTTAGAACAAAACCTGGAAGCTATAACTCGTTTAAATAAATACAAAAGTATAAAGGTATCTGTTTAAAAGTTCTACAGGACAGGACTATCTTGGAAAAAAGAAGATTATGAATTTTGTAGGTCTGTAGCAGTAAATCATTTGATTTTAATAAATAGGACTTAACTGGTAAGTTGGCGTTCTGCAACTTCTGTAGATTTTGTGCAAAGTGAATTTGGTAGTTAAGGCTAGGATTCATCTCACATGGCTTACGTGATGTAAAGAAAACACTCAGCAAAGATAAAATTGGTTTTCAAGATATGATTCTTCTGCTGGGCGGATTTAATCATCCTGCAGAGGTAACATAACAGGGGCAACACTCACTTGGGGAGGGAGCTCATTTATCCTGGTATCCTGTTTCTGGGAATGGTCAA
Organism: Microhierax caerulescens; assembly: GCA_035590215.1. Classification (NCBI taxonomy): domain Eukaryota; kingdom Metazoa; phylum Chordata; class Aves; order Falconiformes; family Falconidae; genus Microhierax; species Microhierax caerulescens. The sequence continues at coordinate 85,706,639 of JAVJGJ010000059.1, forward strand.
AGGGGAATGATATAAGTAGATGACAGACATACATATATAAAAAAATACATTTTGCTTCCTACAGGTACTGCCTCCAGTGCCCATCCTACTTTCCACTGAATATAAAGTGTTGACTAGCTGTTAAGTGGCTGAAGTTGGGGGATGAATCCCGTCCAGAGTGTTTGAGGAAAAAATGAGAAACTTGAGGAAATGTAATCCATCTTCCCTTGCAAGTGTTGAGATTGGGTACTTGAGGGAGAAACAAATAGCATTTTTCTCCCGAAAAATCAGGGCCTCCCTGCTAAAGTAATACAAAATCTAAATAGATTCAAATCGTATTATTATTCCAGCAATAAAAACGCACACAGACTTTGTTGCTAGAGCTCACAGTCACAGACTAGTAACTGTAAAAGGATGAAGGAAAGACAGAAAACATACTGTGAAAACACATTATTCTCTGAAAATAAATACTAGAGATTGCCAAGTGTTTCTCCACCTAGCAGCATTAACTGCCTATGTCAAGAACCTGAAAAAGGGAAAAGGAGCCCTCTTGGATCTCCAGAAAGTGGTATATTTTGTGCAAGAAACAGTATGGAAGAATGTATGAAAGCGGTTCTCATTCTCAGAAGTGGCCCTAAAATAGCTTAAGCTTGCCTTCATTGGAGTGGGAGCTGCTGCAGTGAATGGAGAAATCGGTGGGGACAAAGAAAGCATGTGGAAATTAGAACAGAAAGGTGGAACTGGAGATGGTGGAAAATGGGAAATGAATATATGGCTTCAAAAAAGTATGTGATCAGGAGGTCAGATGCAGAAAATGACTTAGGCAAAGTTGTAAGTGCACAATCAGTATATCTCTTTCAGCAGCATCTCTCTGAAAGGCAATCTTCATCCTCATTGTCACTGGATGTAGTCTAAAACTACAATTCTGGGATAGAGTGGTGGAGCTTTGCCTTCATGTACATTAATAAAAGCAGATCATGAAGTAGCAGTGTGCCCTATTTACATGGAATTTTTTTTATCCCATTTTTTTTTCCTATTTTTTTGGCTTTATCATAAACTGAATTTTGGATCTGGATGTGTATTTTCTTGCTGTACTTCTAGAATCTTTGAGCCTTGGTTTCCATGGGGTTAATAAATAACTGTATACTGGCAGTACCATTGGTAAAACACTCAAGCTTTTTCAATAACCGATGCAAGAGTAAGTTTATATAAAATTTGAGGGGGTTGATAGGAAGTAAAGGGCCCATTTGTAATAAAAGGCATTTCAAATAGATCTGTGGCAACTACGTATTTACACAATTCCAGTGGCATACCTCTGAATTGCACGTATATTTTTGTATTTAATACAGGTTTTCTGAGAAATCTAAACTGAAGTTTTCTTGTTTATATGTAAGCTTGAAGCATTTTTGTGAGTTAGCCCCTACACAGGATTAGAAAAGCTTTAGAAAGACAATGTCAGACAAATTATAAACCCCTCAAGCTGTGCAGAAAGCAGATAGTGTCTGTGAAGGTTTTTGTATGCATAGGCATGTTTAAAAATATAGTCCTTTGTTGCTTTTTCCTCCGTTGTTTTGGTCTTTTTTTTTTTTTTTTTCCTCTGATTGTCACTGTCTGAGTTTCTAGGTTGTAGATTAATGCTTAACACTACCCACTGTGTATTTGTGATTTGCGTTTTGTAATTAAGGGGAACAATGGGAGTCCATTGGGTCTCGTTATATATAATGGTTGGTTTAATTTGTTTCACTTCTATCTTGTTAATTGTAAATTGATCATTAAGATTTGAATTCTAATCTGTCACCAGGGTTGTGAGTATTGAAGCTAGAGCAATGATCCTGGTTTTAATCACTGATGATGAGAAACAAATTTTATAATTTTAGTACATATTGCAGTTCATATATTTTAACACTGTATTTTATGGTGTTATAAATATTGTTAAATGACTTTTAGTGTAGTTTTACTGTTTGGACTATAATGTATAAATTATATTACTGGTTTGGCAACAGTAGGCATCCAACTGTGTGAGTTTAATTGAAGTAAAGAACACACACCCGGCTGAACTATTTTTCTCCATGTTTGGTTGACTGCAGTCATTGCGCTCAATACCAGGAGTGAAATGTTTGTTGAAGGTAGCCATACGAAGATAGGAAACTGTCTGTCTGAAGGATCAGTCGTTAAAATTATATGCAACAATACTGTGTCAGTAGAAGATATTTTAGAGCATGTATTTAATCGCTGTATCAGTAAACAGTTGGTTTCAAGAGTAAGAAAAGGCAGTGCTTAAAAAGTACTGCAGTGCCAAAGGTAGTTCAGAGGAGTAAATGCAGCATCGCTACCTTCGTGTTCAAAAATCAGCTCATCCTAAAAATATCCTACGACTGACTTTGAATATTGGCTATTTCACATTTGCTAGTTCTTTGCCTCCAGTATTTATAATGTTTTCAAGGAACATGGGATTTTTCTTCCAAGACTCTTCTAGCAAGAATGGTCGTTAAATTTGGGTTTAGATAGAAGTTGAGGCTTTCTTGATAGTTGAATGGATCTAGAAGTATAGAGGGGTTCTTTTGTTGTTGTCCTGTCCTCCTGAGTCAGCATCATTTATTTTTGATGTAGTGACAGGTAAATGAAATTTGGCAAAATCTATTACACGTCTGCTTACAACCATGTATTTTACGTTTTTCATTTTCCTATGATGTTGTAGCTTTGCTCTGTGCAGTTTTGAAATAATACTGAACTCATACAAGTCTTTGGGGTCTATCAGATATCAGAAACACACATATTAACATGAATACACCACCTGTGGGGCCAGCCTGAGTCTGCAGAAGAGCAACTCCATGCAGAGTTCAGCTCAGATGGCTGCACTCTAAGTGTCTGCACCCTCCAGTTTCTTCTGAGTCCACCATGGCTTACCACTTGGTCTGTCGGACCCGGAGTAGCTCTGGTAGAGCAACATCAGCATGTCCATGCTGTCTCCTTTAGCTGTTCTGGATCCATCAGACATAACACTTGGTGCGTAGATTTTTCTAAATTTACCTCTGTCCCTGGCGTTACATCTGGGCTCTCTCTGAAGTTCAGGACTGTGTACTTGGGCACCTGCCCTGCTCTCTCTTTGTGTCCCTGCTGTGGCAGCTTGTGAGCTATGATTCAGGAGCATTTACACAGACCTGATCCTGCCCCTGGCTGGGTGGAATTCTACTCCTAGTATAAATGTGCTATCGTGTTCAGTGCAGTTGTTGAGGCGTATTACAATGATGGTTAGGTTTGTGGGGGTTTTTAACCCAACAATTTTTGAAGTTACTTAAATGTCACATAGAATTAACTGAACTATCTTAATCTTTGGAAACTGAGGTGAATGAATGGTATATTTAGAGGTGCAGACAGAATCTTTGGCAGGTGATAATGATGTGCAGTCTTGTATTGAGACTGGTGTTCTCTCTTTAATGATGACACACATGAACCTTTTAACATTGACCTTAATAGACATTCTTTCCATCATGTGTGCTGTCCTCCAAAATTTCAGTGTAATGAAATATTTGAATCTGTGTGGTCAGACTTACATATTTACTTGGAAGGGACATTGTGCAAGTAAGTTTTTAACTGGAATGATTTTAATATTTTTGCTGAGGTCAACTGTAGTTACAAAAGGAGAAGAGAATTCATGTAAGATGGTGCAAAGCATCAGGCATTTAGGGCTGTATTTTAGAGATTAGAGATCATGCTACTCGTTTTTAATTAATTCAGTACTTTTGTTTCATTGATTATAATTTTCAGTAGCATTTTTTTTTTTTTTTTGGGGGGGGGTTGGTTGGTTTGAATCCCTTGATCTTTCCAGAAAGACTTCGGGCACCTTCAAATGTACTGGAGAGTAAGTCCTTTTAAAACTTTGAGATCTGTATCAGTTTGAAAGTTGCTTTTGCTGTTGCTGTGAATGAGACAGCCACATATAAATCCAGAAAAATGAGCAGGATCCCGTAGTTGGGAAACCCTACCAACTTAATAATCCACAGTATTCCCACATGACAAATGCTGTTGTTGCATTTTGCTGGAAAAGATGGAATGCACTTTGGAGTTTAGTCCCTTTTACGGCATGGTTGGGCTTTGTTACATCAGGTCTCTGTTGAGCTGCTCTGCAATGAACCTTTGCTTTTATCCACTGATTGACTTTCTTACAGTATCAAGTGCAGGCTGCGTTCATGCTGTGTGATAACAATTGGTCCGACTGGCACTGCTTTGATAATGCTGACGTGAGAGTTACTGGTATTTCTGTTAAGTGATTGGTGTAAAAATTCGACTTCAGTTACCTTGCTGTAACATCCTGCCCACTGTTAGGTACCTGTCCAGGAAACACTTGTGCATTTAAGTTTGATGTACAAATGCATCAATGCAATTCTGATGTGTTTGTCAGATTCTGCTGTATTTGGCAGTGATGTTCCTTAATAGAGCTGTAACTCCCTGTCTAAATTCAATTACATACAGTCTTCTTCCAAAGTTTCCCTTGCTAAGTTCTTTCAGATTCACAGATGATATCATGTATTGTTCTCTATTTAAACATGAAAAGACTATGTTGTCATTTCCAGATTTGACTTGTCAGTGTAACAACATGTTTTTGAGGGAGGAGTATTCCTTCCCCCCTGCACTTTGTTGTGTTTTTCAGAATGTCAGTTGTTGTTGCATTCTGTAACAGCCAGGAAGGTAAAGTATCTTTCTGCTGTAACTGCAGCATATTTAAGCTTATGATTTAAAGATATATCTGAAGCTTTTTAACCTCAAGATCTGGAGTGGCAGATGCCATAAAACAAATTTGCTTGCTTTTGATTCTTACTTTATGATGGTATAGCAGATTCTGACATGTTCTCATTAACCTTTTCCAAAGAGTTAAACTGCACAAGTGCATAATGTATATTTTATCACAATTTAATCTGAGCTCTTTTCCTGATATTAAGAAACAGCTCATGCCTGTTTCTCCATGGGCTGATGGTTAGAGATGTAGCAAGTAGCAGTCCCAGGTCATTCATGGATCTGGTGTTTCTGCTCACCCGTGAAGAATAAGAATTGCTTAGAAGTGACTGATTTTCTTAAAGGCTGTGCTGAGTTTTATGTAGATTAGGGTGTGCCTGTATGGTTTCTCCCTTGTTTCTTAAGGTTTTATTCATTTTCCTCTTAATGTGGCATTGGTATTTTTTAAAATCTGTGTGAGAGTATTTTGGGCATGTTAGGTTAATAAAGTTTCTAAAACAGTACCACTATTGAGTTCAACCTGAACAGTGCAGTAAATGTTTAACAAGTTGTTAGTAGCCATTTTTTAAACTAGATGTTAGCTTTTACTAATAAAGAACTTGAAATATGTTTTCAAAATGCTGGCCAAATTCTTGCTTAACAAGTATGAATTTACATTTATTGATCTTATTTAACATCAACGCATAATGCCAAATGACATGCCTGTTTAAATGAAGCTGAAATTAGCATAGCCAACCTATGACTGAATGATTGCCATTGGCATATTTACCAGATACCCTTCAGCATCGTGTTCTTTTGTCTTAAATTATTTGAAACAGTGTTTTGTTTCTGTAAGTTCTAGTAATAGGCTGTTTATGCATTACATATACATGTATGAAATTTTATAAATGCTGAAGCCACATATTGATGGCACGCTGCAGGATGAAATCTGACAACATCCATCATCACTGTGTTTTACTTTTGTAGATCTGAAGTCAACCAGCTTAGTCAGGAAAAAGAGTATCTTCATGGCAGATTGGAGAAGATGCAGAAACGGAATGATGAATTGGACCAACAATGCATCCAGCATGGGAGAATGCATGAGAGGATGAAGTCAAGGTAGGAGGTCCTGTTAATCTGTCAGTATGTGATATGCTCTACTGTACCTGTTGTGTTGTGTAAACATAAAACCGACACTAAATTGTTTGAAAGTAATATTCTTCCTTTATGAAAATGACCACCCCTTCCCCAAGCATTCTGTCAAGTTTTTTTATAACATCTTTTGCTTGTGCCATTTTGGATAAATAAAAGGAAAGCTTGAACAACATAGCCTTCCAAAGAATTTAAGCCTAGTACATATGTGTGTGGGCTGCTTCGGCTGTTCTCTGCTCTAACTTGGATGAATTGTCTTACCATATTAAAAAAAAAAAAGGGGGGGGGGGGAGAGAGGAGGCTATTCATATTCTAATATGAATGTAGGGTACAGATGTGGATTCCATTATGCCATGTAATGGCTGTATTTTGGGGGTTTACCGTGTTACCTTTCTCAGTAATAATATTTAACTTGGATAAACAGACGAATCTTGCTGAAGACCTTGGTAACCAGGGAACTATTACCAGCTCCCAGGCACCACTATCCTGACTTCCTCAGGAACTGCTGGGAGCAGCTAAGGCAAAACTTACTGTGGGAAAGATCCCACAATACCAACTGACTGTTCTGCCCAGACTGTTGGGACTGATATCACCTGACTGTGCTGTGATTTGGATTAGATGTCCTTAAAGATCACTATGGAGACTTTTCATTTTTGGTACCAAAAAGTGCATTTGCGCTCTCGGTTTCCACGCCACATTCAGTGCAACAGGCACTGGGAAGAGCTTAGGCATGGTTGGGGAGGCAGAGGATCAAGTAGGGTGAGAAGCAACTGCAAACCCAGCCAGCCAAGCTACCTCGTGTCAGTAGCGAAAGGCAAAGTGCAGTTTAACTTCATCGGGACTAGATAGTCCTGGCTGGGAAACATTCTGATTGCTTTTTTTGACCACTGACCACCTGATAGGAACAGAGCTTGCATGTGTTGAAGCAGCCAGTCTTGTATGCTCGGGTGTTGGTTTTTTTTTTCCGACTATTGATTTTTTTAAAATATTTTTTTTTGTTTTGGCTGCCATCTCTGCGTTCTCTTGTCTGTCCCTGTTAGCTTGTTTCTTGCAAGCTCTCTGTGCATTCTTTTCAGTCATCCAGACCCCCTTCTTTCCTCTTCCTTTTCATATTTCTGTCTGTACCTCATCCTGTTCTTCTGTAACCCAGGATTGTCATCATCCTCTATAGCTCAGAGAACAAAGAAATTCAGAATGCTACAACTGTATCCCTAATCTATGTGACCACATAACCCTCCCGTTTATCTCACCTCCCTGTTGGTTTCTTTACTTGTGGTGGATTCTTGGCATATGTGAGACATGCGTTGAGGACCCAGGGTTACTTTCAGGAGGAAAAAATCAAATCTCTTGCTTTTTTTCCTTTTTTTCCAACCCCCTGCCCCCTTCTTTCCTCCTAGCTGTTCTTCTGTAGAATTATTAGTATCTAGTTGAATTTAACGGTCTTTTTTTAAGTTTTTGGGACAGTTTTAAGTTAAAAGTTTTAAGTTTTCCTCTGTCAGAACCAAATAAAATAGATTTATTGGATAATGTTGCTCATTCTCTGCTGCAACAGCGATGATTATAGACCAGAAAAGATTGAAAGCATTAATCCAGAACGGAAAAGTGGTTTGAAAGCAGAGTGGTCATGCTGCAGGCAGTGCCTTACCTTCTGCTGCTGTTCTAATGACAAGAAGGAGAGAAAAACAGACAGTAATAGCCTTTGTCTCATTTAATATTTTAGAATATTTAAATATGAAAGGGTTTATCAGTATTTGAATGATGACCAGTATACTTTACCGGCATTTTAATAGGGGACTCTTTTAACATATTTTTAATCATGATCTTGCACTATATTCATTTAATATCCAGGTAATAAGTGACAAGGCAGATATAATAAACTGCTTTAAAAATTCAGTGGGTTCTAATTTTAGTTTTCATGTGAAAACTGTAATAAATTTTCAGTATCGGTTTCCTAATGCTATAAGTTGGCTATGAAGTATTCAGATCTAGGGGAAGAAAAGCAGAAAGTAGAACTACTGCAAGAAATAAATCTCCCAGTTCCTTATAGTAGTGTTGAAGGACTTCCACTAAATAAAAATAGTGATTTTTCTCTGCTGATTTTGAAATTAGAGATCTGACTATGCCATTTAGTAAAGGCAGAAGAACAAATAATAATAAATGTGTTTTGCCTCAGATTTTCATCCATCACCCAGATAATCACAGCAAAATATGTTAAGGATGATTACTTCTTTACATAATATGTTTCTCCTTTGTATGCAGCTGCAAATAGCACTGGACTTTTTGCAACACAGTCCTGCAAAGTGTTTTTGTACCTAACTATCTAGCTGTTGTTATTCTGGCTCTCCTTACAAAGTTTCTTATATCAAAATGATTTTGTTTTAACTGGGGACCTAAATATTTACATTTGAATAACAAGGAATTGTGGTATTTGTTTAAGAAGAAATCTCTGTCACTACTACTGTTCTCCTAGGAGAATATGGCAGGCCCTGATACCTTGTGGAAGGAGCAAAATCTAATTGTTCAGTCGAAATTTCTTTTGGAGCAGCAATGTTTTGGCTATTGTGACAGTTGCATTCCTGAAAGTGAACAAGATAACTTTCTCCGCCATTCCTTCTTTCTGTCTGAGTACGTGCTGCAAATGAATGTAGTCCAAAATGCTATAAGTAGGTTTTAAAGAAAGAGATTACTTTAAATTGCAGTTATTAAGGATGATTTTGAGTCAGCCTTTTCAATGTAATGCAAATACCATCCCTTTCAGTGTGTTTTTGCTCAGTGAAATACTGCACAAAAAGAAGTAATGTCCACCTGAAGTTATACAGTTGTCACGTGCTGTTGGGGCATACTTGAACTGAAAGATGTATGGTTTGCAGGGCTGGGGTGACATGATAGGATTGCAGTGGAGCTTATGAAGAGATGTTAATTTAATTTTGTTTATCTGGCAGCACTCTGGATCTTTGCTTTAGATGTATATTTGGTTGTGGGTTTTTTTATATTAGTTATTTGGTTTATATTTTTTTGCAGCTGTGTACTTTTCATTTTAGACAGCGATGTGTTTAGCTGAGTAGATTATCCCAGAAGTATTAATTAATGTGACATAGGGTCACTGATGGGCCACTAGAAGTATGCTGGTCAGCATGTGTGACTTTATGGATCTGAATCTTGGAAAAAGAAATTCTTGTCTGTTATGTGGCAAAGAGCATATTGGTATAAATTTTCAACCTCAAAGCAAATTTTATTATTCTTCAGATTCCCATTCTGTAGATATGTATTCATGGTAGAAGTTACCAAGTAGCAGAAAGTACAGAATTTCTTATAAGGCAGCTATAAATATAGAAACTGCCCGAGAATAAAAAGAATATGTAGCAAAAATAAAAGGTTAAACTACCTTTCTGGTTTCCTTCTGTGTTCCACTCCACAAAAAAATAAATAGATTCCAGAGGAGGGAAAATCCAAAATCAAATTAATTGCATAACTGCATGCATAATGTTGGTTCATCCTCTCCTTTATCTGTTTTCAAACTGAATTTGAAGGCATGTGTTTTCACCTCTGTAGTTAGACCAGTTCTGTAAATGCAAATCCACTTTCTTGCAAAGCTCTATTCTCTTCCAGTTTGGGGATCAAGAAGAAAAAGACAAGAATCTGCCCAGGTCTATTATTGATGGAACATATTTATGAATAAATAATATTTTCCCAAGCTGCCATGGGTCAGGATTTCATCAGGCTATTTAAGCTTTCACTGAACTTAGGTAACAGCTCTTGTAGGTACCAGGTTCAATTACGACTTTGCTTTTCTGCATCTGTTCTTCGGATAAAGCAAGCAATGGATTGTAAGTCATCCACTTAGAGAATTTCTGCTGTGGACAGCCAGGGCCCAAAATGGGAAGCATTTAACTTAATATAGTGAGCTCTTTTCTGAGTATGTTTCCTGTTAAATATCCAGATGATGTGTGGAAATACAGCGAATTTGGAGCAGTGTCTTCCAGCAGAAGAAAATCCTAGGCAATTGCCTGCCTTTTTTCAAAACGAACCAGACATGCCTTTACTTTTTATCAAGCAGCACAAAATAGCATATAGACAACAGTTTGTATGAGGTATGAGGCTCTTCTGAAATCTTTTTAATAAAAAATATAGAAGCTTCTAAGGAGGTTTTTGCAAACGTTTTTACAAACTAAAATCAGTATATGGGATCTGGGGCTATGAATTTTCTCTAAAACTTCAGGTTTGGTGATTAGAGTTGGTATTACTGCTATTTTTCCTGTAATGTGTGTGCAATCACTGTCCAATCTGTGTAACATTAACAGTAATAATAACATTTTTTGTAAATGTTTATGGGGCGTTTTGTTGTAGTAGCTTTTTGGGGGTAACAATGTTACATGTATTTTGACTCTATTTTTGGTTGCTAAAGTTAAAAAGAAGAGCCTACAGGACTGGCAGTTTGGGGCAGATGTGTGTCTATTCCTCAGGCATCAGTGGTTGTAAGTTAACTATAAAAATGTTACAACCATCTGTGTAACAAGACGGCAGAGATCTGCTCTTGCCTGTTACTATAAATAAGAAGGAGATTTGTTTGACTTCATAGACATTGGATTTATAAAGACTATATGTGTCAAATTGTAACTACATGCCATGTTGCTGAGATGTGTCTGCAGCCAACTACCTGGGGTGTCTTCCCCTTCAGACATTCTAGTGTAGTGCAGCAACTGTGCAGAAATGTCTGTATAGCACAACATGTGACAAATTATATTTGTTTTCTACCTATGGGAAAATGCATGATTCTTACGGATAAGCTTATCTGGAAAAGGAGCTAAAATGGATTCTTAAATGGACACTCAAGGACTTAAGAGAGATGGACACTCAAGGACTTAAAGAGAAAAAATGGGACATTTAGTTGGACAATAATTTTAAAGGTTTTTCCCACCATTAAATTTACTTTCTGTTGGTTTTACTAAGTGATAGTGTAGAGATCATGAATGCATGAGAGAACACATATATATGAGAACTGAGACATATATATGTTGAGAATATACCAGCAGTTTCAAATAACTGATACATAAAATCACAATAACTCATTTTCTCTCACTGTTACACTTCTGAATAGAGATCTTGGATTTCTTTGGCAAATCTTCAGTAGAACAATTGATTAAAATTATTTCTTGAAAACTGGAACAATCAGTTTGCATTTAAAATTTTACATTTTCTGCCTAAATTTCTTGTACTTTTTTTGTGTGTTTTTCAAGAAATAATGATGCGTGGAAGAACTCAGTTTTGATCACTGCCTAAAAGACCTTTACTGTTTTCCAGTCCAGTTTGTTCTTTGTTGAATATATTGTCTTCCTTATTTTTATTTTACTGATAGGTTAGTATTTTTGCAACAGTGAGGCAATTGTTACTGTCTTTTTACTAAACTAACCATCTATTTGGAAATGCAATTATAGAATGAAAATACGCTATATTATGGTTTATTTTTGTTTAATATACATTAATTTTTGTATTGAAAATAGAGATTATCGTATGTAGTGTTCGTAACTATTTTGATATAAAAATTGCCTCAATGTTTAAAGAGAAATATGCTCCACTTTTTTCTGAGCATCTTTATTGATACCCACATACCTCTGGTGTGGTTTCGCTGTAACAGGATTGCTGTAACAATCTGGAGACAGGCTTGTTTGTGTAGCCTGCCATGCACAGAGTTGCTAACAAGCCTTGTGGTCACTATGTCCAGCATTGTGGTGCAGCCAGATAAAGCTCTCAGCTCTGTCCAGAATTTGGGGTTATCACTATTACTTAATTTTTTATTACTATTTAATAGACTCACAGTTTAGGTTGAGAAATGTGCACTCCAGAGAAGTACTATTAGGAACTAATCAATGGATGATGTGTAAACATACACACATGTATATATTTATCACAAATCCTGATAGAGTCTTAAAGTGCATTTGGCTTTTGTTTAATGTTCGGGTGTTTGCGCACAGTTCACATGCTCTGGAATAGAAACTGGATGTTCAAAATCTCTCCTTCCCTCTTCTTCTCCAGTTCATTATTTGTCTACTTACTACGTAGATGTTTGTCTATTTTTTCCCCTCTCTCACTTTAAATAGATGTCTATATATATTGTATATATAAAAAGTATACTATTAATGCTTTTATATTTATTTCCATTCTAAATAGTTAGTAAGTGGCATAAGATTATGTAACGCCCCAAATACTGTTTTTAAAGATCTATTCCCCAACTACTTGAACAGTAGACACACAAAGCAGAAATTGTCTTAGTTGTTAGGAAACTTGAAAATGTGTACTAAGAGTGAAATAAAGGGTCTTCAGAAAACACTGCAGAATAGCATGGAAATAAGTTGCTAGCCTTCTTAAGAAGGAAATGACAAGCAGAGGGAAATATCACATCCAGTTTTCAGGTCGATGCTTAGGGAACTTAATAATGTTCTGTAAGATGTATTCTAAGTCATTGAGAACATTTTTCCTTTACTGCAGCTATCACTAAGTGTAGGTGTATGGGGTTATATTTTTTTCATTCCCCTTTGAGAATGTATTGAGCTCCTTTGTAAAAGCATGAGGCCTTGCTGCTCCAATTTGGACAATTGTTTCCAGTACCACTGATGTTCTGATTTGGATCCTTCTTATTTTTGTTGTGAATTTATTTGTGTTCAGCTTGTACCGACTTGTCTTTGAGCCAATATTGGGGCAAGTAGTTCTTCTGTTCTGCTTTTATTTTCTCTGCATTGACAATGCAGATAATTATAGACAATGGTTGTGTCTATTCAGTCCTACGTCTGATTAATAAGTAAAGCTTTCCTCTTTTGTCCTTTTTTGCAGTAAGCTCTCCAAAATCCTCAGTTTTCTGATTTTTGATCTGTTTTGAATACGGGCAATTAGAACTGTCTACAGGGTTTTGGATGAGGGCATATGAACATCTCAGATGATTGATTAATGTATTTACTGGAAATTCCTTGACTGATGGATCCTACGATCACGTTTGCCTTTTTGACAGCTGCATAATATTGGCAGCTGATAATCCTTCTCTGTCCAAGAAGTGAATCCGTGACCTCTTCCTCCCAAGTAAATTCAAGTTGGTAGCAGAGCCTTTTGCTATGAACTGAGAATGTGTTAAGTCCCTGGTATAAAACTTTGCATCATAAAATTCCACCCCATGTCTGCTGTTCCAGTCTTCTGAGTCATCCGTTTCTTTCTGTGCGGTATCCCAGACCTTCTCTAAGCTGATGACATCTCTTAAATTTTTCAGCCCACTCCTGCTTTTTGTGCTGAGTCATAATTCAAAATATTCAAAAATGTTTTTAAACTCAAAGAAATCTGCTTATAATTCTTCCTCACCTTCAATTGTTCCTCTTGGCTGTGCTCTTTATTTTAGGCAGTTACTTTAACAGCTTAGTTAACAAGTGCTGATGCGGCATGATATTTAAAGTTTTGCTGAAGTTAATGTAGGTAAGATTTATTGCATTTCCTTTATCAGAGAATCAGCTGTCAAATAATTTAGAATTTACATAAAAGAATCTGCTTGTTTTGTCATGTTTTCCGTTTACCTTCACATCCTTATATATTCTTTTTCCTTCAGAATTTGTTGTAGGCTTTTCATGCATTTGAGGTCAGGTTAATGGGCTGGTAATTACCTGAATTACCTTCTTTAAGGATTAGTTAATGCTGTCTGTTCTAGCTGCATAACAATAGAGTCGAGGAAGAAGGTGTAGAGGGTAAAGTAACAGCATCTGTGTTCCCATTTCACCTTAAGACAGCTGGCCACCACAATTTTATTGTTTTAAAAACTGGAGAATAACGTCTGGGAAAGTGATGCAATAAACTGAGGAACAGTTGATGCCTCAAAGAAAGGCTAGGTGGCAAGACAGCCAGGTTTGCTTGCTTCTGTGTTGAACAGCTATCAGCACTCTGACTAACACCCCCTCTGCTAAGAGTCTGGTAACTGTCCACTCCTGAGAATATCTTCTACTGCTTTGATGTACTCTGCCTTCTCCAAAACAGACACTGGGATAGTTCTTACTCATGCCATCAACTTCGGGGAGTCAAAGCCTTCAGCTCACTAATAGTAAGCTTGTGTGCTTGTCTACCAGGAATGTGAAAAGCCCTGAAATATGTGTGACATAAAACAGCACAACATAAGGTTCCAGGCTGTTCTTGTTACTTTCTGTTGTCAGCACAGTTGTTGGTTTTCAAATTTAAATGTTAATTTAGCATTAACGAAGAATTCTTGATTCTCTCCTCTAAAATGGAGGTGGATAAAGGTGATGTCTTTGACAGCTCAGCCCAGACTGTTCTTGATATGGCAAGATCTAGAAATGCTTGGCCCTCTGCAGATCGTAACACTGATGCTAAAAAAGATGTGCATCATTGGACCACAGTGTGCCCATTTTATTTTCCTACATTTGCTACAAACCTGCAACTGTGTTAATTTTGGTTGGAGGTTGCTTCTGGGGGCGATATATGATTCTTCTTGTGTTAATCCACCGATTACCCCTTCAATACCACCATATCTTTTTTGAAACACTTTGACTATGGTTCCGGGTAGTAGCACCTCTGGTCCTTGTAGTAGTCATAGACCAGACTTCCTTGCCACTTCCCCGGAGATATGGAATAAAAAGTGAGCAGGCTAGATCAAAGTGCTTCTTTACTGGCTTGTTCATAAAAATGTAGATGTTTAATGGCAAGAAATAGCACCAAAGAGCGTGTCACAGTTTAAGTTATCTGCTAAAAGGTATCCAGAGGTACAGAGTTAGGGCTTCTACCCAGGATAACAGCCTTTCTAATATAGTATAAACTCTGGAGGACAACCCTCCCCGTGTTCCTTCTAGAAGTATACACCATTTAACAATCTTTAGCAATTCTTGATTATTTAGCCCATCTAAAATATGAAATTGTCTAAATCCCTGACTGTTATACTTGCCTTGTTTTCTTTCTTCCATATTGTGTTGCATCTGCGTTTTTAAAGTTCATTTTTCTGTACTGTGTTTCTGTGATATCCTTGCGATATGTCAGAACATTAAAAAAAAATAAATAAATGTTTTCAAATAGCCACTGTGAGGCAAACAGTATGCAGTAGTTCAGCAGCAAATACCTAGTTGGGATATTTAACGGTAATTGGGATCTTCCTATTGGGCCTTCAATGTACTCACAATAATAGTAAAATCTGACAATCTGACTATTAACCCATTTGGCAAAGTACTTTAAGGAGCAGCAGATTTCCTTCCAGTTTTGATCTGTGTGTATAACGGAAATTTTCAGACTAAGGTGTTTTAAAACCTTCCACTCCTCTATAGCGGGGACCTGAATATGAAGACCGATGAGTAACATTTGAACAGCTTTGTAAGTGTGTCATGAAAATTTACCAGCTCTGTAACAAAATCTGTGCACCTGCCGGCTTTCAAGGTTATTGTTACAAAGAGAAGGAGACCCAAAACTAATGACAATTTATGGTTTTAATATAATGAGCGAGTAGATTTTTGCAAGGCTGTTGGAAGGCTGCTTTTTCCTGATAATTTCAGTGTTTTGATTGCTTCCACAGGGTCCAGTCCTGCTCCTGCAGAAGTTGGTGCAATTGTAGATGCTCTCTTTCTCTCTATATAAAATTAACCTGCTTTTAAGTCTTTGAGTGTTAAACCTTGATGTGGTTGTGCCAGTAGTTCCATAACTAATGTTGCACTTAAAGGTGTACATTTTTTGCCTTCATGCTTTTTGTTTTCTGGCTTTCAAACTAATTGTAAGTGCTGCTATGTATTTATGCATTATGAGACTGAAGACTTACTTTTCCACTGGTTTTGTTCTCTAAAACACAGAGAGAATCTTCTTTTGCCTATTTCTTGTCTAACTCAACTATCATTCTTTTCTGGAGCTCTAGTCATATTCATTATCAGTTTCTGAGGGAACTCTAAAAGAGTTGCCATCCTAAAAAATTAAATGCTAAAAAGTTTATTGTGCCTTGCAATTGTGCTTATCAGTAGTGGTCTAATAGTAACAGGCACTGTACTAGTTATCTTAAATAAGTTATCCCTCAACTGCTAATTGTAGAAGTTGCAGTGAAATAGAGATTATGGAAGTGGCCTATAAGGAAGGACAGTGTGATAAGACCTACTTAGCATCTGCATTTCTAGTGTACTCAAGACAGCATTAGTTGTGCTCAGGGCTTTCAGTTTTGTTCTGAAATAAAATAGTGATGATGGAAAGTATGAAGGAAAAGAGTAAAAGATTATGTTCTGTTTAACTTGGGTTTTGTGAACAGTAGATTCATATATGGAAGGAAAGAAAGGGGAAATTAGGTAGGGTTTGTTTTTTTTTTTTAAGTTCTTCTTAACCTCAGGCAGACAGATTCCACCTTTAGTTACACATATGGAAATACATCCTTGTCCCAGATATGATATCTCATTACTTGGGACTTGATCCTGAATGGTCTTTAGAATTCTGATTTGATTCAAATCAAAGTTGCTAAATACTTCCAGGTCTCCAGTTTCAAAGGTTGTCTCAGTAGCGTGGCTGAAATTACAGTAATCTTTTCTCTGCTTATGCAGAGCCGTATAATCTTTTTGAGTGCTATACTAGCACTTCCCACACTGCCAGGGATTTAGCCTTGGTTTTAGCTATTTGACTTGCATGTAGTCAAAAACAACTTTCAGGTTTTTGGGTTGGTGGTTGGTTTTTTGGTTTTTTTTCCCTTTGCTTGGAATACTTGATTGGCTGACCTTTTATATATATTAAAAAAAAAAAAAAAAGTGTGTATGTGTGTATAAGCATATATATATATACACACACACACAGTTTCAGAACTTAAGAAATGCTTGCCTGTAAAGTGACACCAAGCATGGACATTTGCACAGAATAAATTTTTGGAAATGTGACTTAAAAGCACTTTGACTTTTCACCATCATTAAGTCTCTTTGAACCTGCAGTGCCTTATCACACGTGTTGGATGATACAAATACTTTTGCTTCCCAAATCAGTTTTATGAATAAGATGCACAAACAAGCTGAGCAGAGGCATATGTATCCTTGGGAAGGGGCTTTCCTCGCCTGGGCAGAAATGGAATTTCTTCATTGACTTTCTGTAATGATAACCCATGTCAATAAAATCCACAGGAAAGATGTATAACATTTTGCCCTTTTTAAATTTCCATTTTTAATAGCAAGAAGACACTCCAGGCAGTGCATTTCTGGGGGATTATTACATTTCTCGGGTGGCTGAAGTCACTTACCCTTCAGCCTTGTGCCTCACAACACACCCGAGGCAAGCAATAATCCCCAGCAAGGCACTGCCTGTCTTATCTTATTGCTTAATTATTATACCTATTTAATGCTGCTTAGAACATTGTCAGCTGTTGAGAAAAGGTAATTATCACTAGTCAAATGAAAAACACTTTTTTGGCTGCCTTACGGATACACATTTTACTGGTACCTTGATACATAATGAAGCCTGATAGCAAAACTTTTGCTTGTCTCTTCTTCAAGCCACAGCTGTTTCCCTGCTAAATTCATCCCATCTGTCTCCCCTTCCGTAAGGCTGTAGGCAGTATAGCATAAGTACAGAAGCAGTTCAGTGCTATTTTGGATAAACATAGCTGAAATTTGAATCTTTGCCATTTGCAATGCACACATTTTGTTTTACTGCTGTAAAGAGAGCTGTCAAAATAAAAACTACATGGATAATTTACTGAAATACAGTCAAATAAAGGGATGATCAAAGGGGAAAAATGAAGATAGGATATAGGGTCACTCTTACTTTCATGCTGTATTCTGAACAGTGTCATTGTTGACCCCTTGACATTGCTGGGTTCAGAGAAATTGGTAGTGAATAACAAAAGTAGAAGGCATTGAATTAGAGTAAAGCATGAAGAAGTCTAGACTTCATGCCAAAAAGGTTAATTGCAGCAGGCAATTATTTCTGAGAGTGCCCTGTTGAGATATCTGACCAAGGTATAATTCTTTGCTCGTTTTATAAGGAACATATAATTGTGTAAGATAGTACAGCTTGGAAATTAAAACCAACATTTCTATATGTGACACTTTGCATCTGAAAATGAATGGACACCATAATGATTGCTGTGGGGCAACAGTTGTGTACACCCTCCTTTATTCTTTGCAGTTGTAGTTGACATGGAAAAAATGTATGTTAGAGCTGGATAGTCATCTGCATTGAGTTTGTTGTTCTAAGTTGGATTCGTGTTCAGTTACCCAAGGCTTGTGTTTGAAATTCTAGACTTTCTGGTACAAAGGATCCAAATCCCAGTAAGGTCTGCTTGATAGTTCAGTTCATCTTTGACTTGGATAAATTGAGTACTGTGCAATATACAACATTTGGGAGCCTTTCAGACAAAACCCTATTTGAAAGAGTCCTCTATTCTGCTGAAGCATTAGAAATCCTGTGGCACCTCTAGTAAGAGAAGGGCTTTGACCTTGATATGTGGGTTTTTTCACTGTGTTCTGTGTGGCGCATCTCAAATACTATTTCATCAACACTCTTGTCTGCAGGGCTGGTAAATGCTTATGATTTTTTTGCAGGAGAACCTTGAAGCTGTTTCTAGGTTAACCCTGATGTGTATTTGGGATAGTTCCATGCTCTCTGGAAGTTAATTCTTGAAGGCTGGTGCTTCCGAATTCATATTGTGTTGGGTAAAGGTGAACAAAGCCATGTTTGTCCTAACCTAGAAGATGCTCTCATTGACAAAGAAGTAGATGAAGAAGTAAACGCTAGTGGACAATGAAACAATCTCAATATAAAATCAATCTAAATATTACAAGCAGAAAGTTCCTTTGGGAAAAAGCACTTTGTGGAGTTCACTACTACTGAAATACTGATTTCAGTGTTCTGTATTGAGGTAGAGAAAGAAAAAAAAGGATGTTAAGTCATTAAATTCTTCAGTATTTTCAGGATTGTTTTCAAGCTGTATCAAAAGAAACAAAGCCTTTTGAAATACTACTAAGAAAGGTACTGCTACATGAAAAGCTTACACAGTGATTTTCATGTAAATATATGTAAAATCAATACTTTGGCAAGAACCAAGACAGCATTACTCCTTCACATTTACAGGAATGTTAGAATTTCTCTCTCTTTATAGATACTAAATTGAAATATATTCAAAGGTGGTGAAATATTATTTTTAGTTTTGTTCAGTCATATGAATATAAATAAGGATGTTATAATCTGGGAGATGGAATGTTGGTATTTAGTTCTCCTGTAACTAATACAGGAGCTGGTAGCACAGCTACTGCACCGGAACTGGTATCCTTATTATCAGTTCTAAGGAAGAAAGACTCCACCATTTTTAAACGAAGCCCAATTCTTTAAGGACTCTGCCATGTGTAAAGGTATCTCCCCTCTGCCTCCCTTCAGGCTTGGCTGAAAGAGTAGTTGTATAGACTTGTCTGAACACTTACTAGGTCACGAAAGTATTGCAGTAAACATCTAGGTACTAGGACCATCCTGGAACAGTTGCTTTTATGGGAAATAGATTGTGATATTCTTGAAAGTCCTACTGATGTCTGAGCTTACCTTTTACAAATAGCCTATGGCTTGGTCATCCCGTTTTGTATACAAATATGTAAATCCCTTGCTGTAAATGGAGAATGTTTAACATCTGATGGAACATGTATGTGTACCAGCTTAATGTTTCACAAAACTTAATAAGCTCCCCCCCAAAAAAAAAAAAAAAAAAAAAAAAAATTGTGCTGCGTTACATATTGGAAATGGTTAGTCTCTGTTAGAAACATATAGGTAGCTGCTCTAAGTTCATAGGAGGAGGTCTGTACCTTCATGCATAACAGATTTAACAGATTCACTGCATTTTTTCCAGACATGACTCCAAAGCTGCAAATATCTCAAGAAACTTAATTTTTACAAAGGCTTTTACCCTTTTACAGGGTTAGTGCAAATGAGAATTAGGGATGGAGGAGGGGACAGGATCAAGAGCAAAACAGGTTCTAGTGGTTCTATTTCCCATGTGCAAGTATTAAGAAGGCTGTCAATCTTATGCTTTTCACATATTTATTACACTTTATTCTTGCAGTTTAGAGTTCCTTACCATAAATATGTGCATTTGTTGATGCTGTGATCAAAATTCCAAGAAGATGTGAATTCCAGGTGATACTTCACCTAGTGCTGAGTGTGCTCTCGCTGGTGGAACTGTTCATGGCGATCTGGATCTAATAAGGAGACTTCCTTTTGGTGAATTTAGGGCTTCAAATACTCATTTGTTTTTGTCTTGCCACCATCTTTTTACTTATGTCCATGATATTTTTTTTTCTGCCTATGTGTTTTTAGATCAGACAGAAGGCCTTCTATTTCCACCCTTTCCTCCTGCAGGTTAGCATAAGGACAAAAGGAAAAGAAGGAATTGGGTCAGAGGGGATCACATGCTACTAGACAAAAGATCCATTAAGTAATATGGAAGAAGAAAAATGCCTTTTTAAAGATAAAAGAAGATAAAGTACTGTTTTCTGTTCTTTTCCCTTTACCTTTTCATGCTTTTCTTGGTTTAAGGTAATTTTAGGTATTCCATCTCTGCATGTGGAAGGAGTGTTTCCTAATGCAAATGTTCTGAAGATTTTTGGATGTTCTGAAAAAAAAAAGGTTTTTTTTTTCATGTACACAGTGAACAAAAACCTCTGTTCAAGATCTTTCATGTAACTTGTTTGCTCACTTGCCTTGTGAGTTACATGATCTAAACCAAAAGCCAATACAATCTTTTCAGACTATTATTACTTTTCACTCTATTTTAGGTGTCTGCTCCAAATTTTAATTGCATCTATTCTGGCAAATTTTATACATAGTTGTTCTTGCTGTTTTATTAATGATTAGACATTCTAATTAGATATAATTTGCAAGCTCCACTATTTGAAAGTTGTTTGTTGATTTTTTTTTTAAAATAATATGACATAAACTGAATAATACATTCCATCTATATGGTACATAAACATTTTTCTTCTTTTTGCCTAGGTTCTCCCAAAAAAATTATAGCAACTATTGTAAGTGATTGCAGGGCATCTAGAAAACAAAATTAGCATCCCTTTAATTCAGCAATAGTCCAGGTTTTGGTTTTTTTTCAGTTATTATGCAAAACTTACCTTATGCTGTGGTGTTAAAATGTTTCCCCCTGCACTGTTCTTCTCTGAATAGTATCTGGACCCAGCACTGCTCTGTTCTGTTTAAGCCCCACCTGATGCACAGAAGCTACCCCAAACAAAGTTTCAAACAACAGGGACTGTTTATGCAAAAGCAGAGGTAAAATTAGTTTTGGTAAAAAGCAGAACTGATTAGACACCTGGTAGTTAAATTCGTTAGTCGGGCTCCCAGTTGCTGGCTTGCTCCCAGGTGTTGCAAGATAAATGAGTGATCCTTCCCATGCTACTTTCTTTCCTTTCAATAATCAGTGGAACTTTGGTTGCTGGAAATGTCTGAATTCATCCAGTCCCTTAAACACAACAGATAACTGTAGATCAGAATTGAAAATTAGGGTTACCTGAGAGGTTTGTGCTATTTGTGTGAAAATATCTTAAAAATTCTGTTGCACTTAAATTTATTCTCTCCTTTTCAGCTAATTTCTATTCATATTTTCAAATAGCACATTTGGGGATTCTTTCCTTTGTAATCTTGATGGGAAGGATTTTTTTCCTAATACTTCAGTGACTTTCTGCATCAGATTGGAGGGTAACGTTACAGTCAGTAATGTTTACATCAACAAATGTAAATTCAAATTAAATCTATTTTTTAAATAGCATAATGGAAACACATGGTGCTTTGTAGTCATGTAATTAAAGAAGATCTGTGCCTCCAGGAGTTTATGATCTAAAGATCAAAAACAGTTCCACATGCAACAGACCTCTTCTAGATCTCAGTGTACAATTTGGGGATTTTTGTCTTGCACCTACTTCAGCATAAATTTTATTCCTGAGCAGAGATTTCACCCAGGCAGTGCAGTACTGTTTGAGATGTAAGGCACAAGTATTGTACTTGAGGCTTTGTGCAGGGGCAATTAACTCTTAGCACAGAAAAGCTTGGTGGTTTGAAATCAAGATTTATACCTCGCTTATTTAACAGTAACACTGTGAACTAAACTTTGTGGATGACAGTAGTTTAGTTAGGCGGGGGGCAAGGGGGTCAAATTTTTTAACTGTCTGAGTAGCCATGCTTTTTTTTTTTTCTTTTTTTCTTCCAGTTGTGAAAGTAATTTTGTGCAAAATTGCATTTGAGTTAAATTATTCACTCATCCTGGGGCAATAGCCTGTATGCACTTTCCAGCTGAGCCAACTAAAAATATGGGAAACAGACCAGCCTAGTATTCCATTGTTGCCTTATATAATGTGGTGTTTTGGAAATGATGATGAAGACAACCTGGATATTTCATGGATGAAATAGTGGATTCATAAACTGAAAGCTTTGCTTGCTATTTGTAACGGTGTTTTCTCCCTTCCTTTCAAAACTCTGTGCTCACAAATCAGAGATGTTGCTTTTATTTAAAAAGAAAAGAGGAGGACAAAGAAAAAGAAAAAGAAAAATCAAGCCTCTTTATCCTTTGAGGAAATCTTTGCCTGAATTGCTGGCTGAGTTCCCTAAAGGCCTGGACTCCTTCAAAACTTGGAACCAAGTTCAGATCCCAACTAGGTAAGGTAGAGTACTTTTGTTTAGTGAACTTTTAAGTCTTAGTTTTTTTCTCTACAATGTGCTACAAAAGAGACTGAGAGTAAACATGTAGTTTGTTATTGTCAAGTATGATGGTTTGGGATTTCTTCCAATTATCATCCTAATTAGGAGCCTGAATTAAAAAGAATTTTTCATTTCTTTTGGGCATGGGGAGCTAAAGGAAGACCTGTGCATGAACCCTGTGACTCACAGGTAGCTGCAAACTATTAAGCACCTTTGTCGCTGTAATGACTTAGCTACAGAATAATTTAGCAGCTCTATGAGTCAACTTTCACTTTTAACCTCCTTGCCTGAGGATTTTCCCTAAGGTAAGCTCAGACTGCACCTCACACATTGGTGTGTTTTGTTCCTTATTCCAGAGGTTTTTTTTTTTCTCAGTCGATGCAGTTGCTTAGGATTGCACAGCTCGGAGGTGCTACTGTGTTCAGTTTTCCTCAGTTATCTATATCCATAAAACATGAGTTCTGGTCATTTCCTGATCCCCTGAATGCTTTGAGTTCAGGCAGGTATCAGAGACCTCTGAGCTTTTTGTTTTGAGCAATGGCAATTTGTCTCCAAGTGTTGTGTTTCAGTCTTACCCATCCGGTGGTACAGACCCTGACATTGCTGGTTTCAGGTCGTCGGTGTGCTGAGTGGAAGTGATGCGGTACTGACCTTTTCTAACATCTTCTGAGATAAAGCTGTGAAATGGTTGCATGTTATGAGGCAGGTATAAATGAATGTTGGCACTTTTCTTCCAGACCTCCCTGAACCAAATTTTTGTGCTTCAGGTATAGCTGTACACTAATCAGGCTAAGGTAATAGATTTTTCCACATCGAGTGGAAAGTACATCGAGTGATAGTACAGGTCTTATCTTCTCCATGTTTGCAACTGGATCTCCTTTCTACTGCACTTTTTTTTTTTTAACTAAACTGTAGTTTTCTGGGCAAAATGAGCCTTCGGGTCATATGGTACGTGGCTTCACACAAACTTTTACTACATGACAGGCTAACTTAGCAACCAAGATTTATTTTCCACTTCTTCCTACTCGTTGCTTTTGTCTTGTGCTGACATACTGGGTTCTGTGCTGTACAAAAGGAAGCCCTAAATGACAACTAGTGTAGCATTGTGTCCGGGACCTGTGTATTTGGATCTAGGCTTAGATGAAAGACTTGTGCTCAGAAACATTCAGTACTTGGCAATCCCAAATACCACATTTATTTTGTAACAGTTGAATCAGTGGTGATCTCATGGTTCTAATGCAACACTGGGAAAAAAATAATAATTCCTTATCAGTTGGGGTACCTTACTAATTTCAGGGTGCTTTGGGTGGAAGAATAAGCAAGAAGAGAAAGATTCTGTAAGGGGGTGTAGCATTGGTAGTCTTAAACAAACAACCCACCCCCCAAAAAAACACACAACAACAACAAAAGAAAAAACCCAAACTACAGAGGTCCTGTGAAAAGAGACAATAATTCTGACATCAGGCAGTTAAATAACTGGTTGACTCTGATGCGGAAAACTGTCCCAGATTCCAGCATTCCTTTCAGCTGACATTAGAAAACAAGGTAGACTTAGCATGAGAAATAGTGTCTTTATATGAAGAGATTGCTCTTGTTAGGCCCATATGTGAACCATATATCCAGATTCTCTCTACATCCGCTCACATGTCTCCCTGTCAGCATCTGAAGAGAGATCCCCAAATGTTCAAATGTACCTTTCAGATCAGAGTTTAATTTTAGAAGACTATTCTGGCCTATTAATTTTGATTATAACAGCGCTGTGGTGGAGGAGACATCAGATTGCAAGTGAAATTTCAGAAGCCAAAATGCTACAAAGCTGTAGAAATGCAAGTGCAGCTTGTAGTATATAGGTCACAATACTTGCATATGGTAAAATGTGTATATGTAAAGTATGTCATTATTGAATAAGTAATAACTCATTAGGGAGTGTGTTGTTAATGTGCACTTTACATATTACAAACTGAAACATGGATGCTGAATACTTGCATGATTTGTGTGTGTCAGATGAGGAGGTCAAAGTGTAAAAGCTGAAATAATGGTTCCAGACTTGATACTTGTAGAAATTTGGAACTTCAGTACTGCAGAACATCTTGGACGTTTTTGGATTTTCTGTGTTTTCTCATATTTAATCTCTAAGCATTCTTTTCAATTTAATGTCAAGCTTTAGAATATACAAGCAAAAGCCAGACTTGTTGGGCTGCTTCAAAAAAAAAAAAAAGGACAAAAAGCTTACTACTTGGCATTGTTTAATTCACATAAGCAAAGTAAGCTCCTAGGCAATTCAGAAGAATCACTTTGATTATTAAAATATGATGGAGTGATACCTAAGCATTAGAATAGTAAAAACTGATAGCATTAAGAATAGTTTGAATACTGTAAATGTTGTAGAAATGTTAATTGAAATCTTTCAGATACCTTATTGATTACTTAATTTCTCTGTAAGATCTATTTTCTTATTGTAGCCTTAAAATTAATTACGTGAAGTCACCATCCAGAGCTAGAAATTATATTAAACCAGGAGTTGCAAGATTAAAAATGCCAGTATGAAGTGCAGTCATTTTCAGTGTAGTGGTTCTGTGTTTTCTGTTTTGATAGTGGATGTCTAAGGGCATTCATGTGGTTATGAAGGAAGAAATTAATGCCCTTGCTAACACCTCCACTTCCCCATGTAGTCCTTTTCAAATTGGAGCAGTTTTGCTTTCAATTCCCCATTTCTCTTTATCTCAGAAGAAGAAAAGCATTCTGTTATTTCCATAAACTGCTGTAGAAATTCTGTTGTTTCTACAAGTTACAAATGAAGTGCCCAATAAAACTGGGTAAATGATTTATAATCATTACATCCAACATTCCAGATATATCTAGAATGTTATACCCACAAACTTTGAACTGATTCTTATAATCTTGATTATGCCATGTAATAAGAACTGTATTTTCTTTAAAAAGTTTTTAAAACCTCACTCCACCTGCCCACCCACCCCACCCCCAAAAAAAAGCCCCCCCAAAACCAGCCCAAACCCACTTGTTTTGCATTTGTAGCTGTAACCAAGATATGATAGTGGATTCTTCATCAGACCCGATCTTTTTCTTAGGTGGTACAAACTGCAATCCAGTGAACTCCCTGGCACTTTTGATCAGAAGTCGTTAAGGGTGAGCATGTGTAAGAAGCAGTGCAAATACACTCTGCAGTCAAGAGAGAAGCACTTGAGGCTACACCTTCATAACATTCCATTGCTTGTCCCGGGAATAAAGTATATTATTTTTAATTTGCCTGCAAGCAATAAGAAAGCATGCAGCATTTACGTTATTTCTCCAGTAGTCAGTTTGCAGTGGGTCTTGGCCAAGACTTCACACGGGGTTTCTTTTCATCACCTGTTCAGGGACAAGAAGACATAGCACATAGACAAAGTTCATTTTCTCTTCCATACCTAAATATAGGACCATACCTTTTGCCTAAACGGTAGATTTAAATTTTGAAATGCTTAATCCAATGCATGTTTCATGTATGCAAATGACCTCTGTTGGTCAGCCCCTCTCTTTCTGAAGTTCTGTTTCTGATGTTTGTACGGGCTTTGATTGAAGGGAGGGCAGTACTGGAACTTGCTGGTGAGGCACTGGGATGGGGTGTGACAGCTCACCAAGCATGTCTTCCTCTGGAACGTCGCTCATAGCTGATCTTCAGAGACATACCAAATGAGGTCNNNCAGTTGGTTTTGACCTGCTCAGTTCAGAAGCAACCCTGCTGGGTTCATTATCGCTTTGCTATCCAAAGCAACTTGATGGATAAAATGGGCATTCTGAAAACCAACGTGCTATGGAGTTTATTGCAAATCTTTCAGGAAAATGCAAAGCTGCTTCCATCTAGGAAAGTAAAGGAATTAAATGTGTGCAATCAGGTGATGAGGGAAAAAAATTCTCTCTCACG
Source organism: Microhierax caerulescens (assembly GCA_035590215.1). Classification (NCBI taxonomy): domain Eukaryota; kingdom Metazoa; phylum Chordata; class Aves; order Falconiformes; family Falconidae; genus Microhierax; species Microhierax caerulescens. Next base: position 85,733,073 of record JAVJGJ010000059.1, read on the forward strand.
TCTCAGTCTCCTCTAAGGAGATTGGGGCAGGTGGGCCAAGCCTGGGCAATAACAACTGAAACAAAAATTGATTCATGATCAGAAATGTGTGCAATACACACACAATCTGAAAGAGATTCATCCAAGAGGTCGGGGATTTTTTTTTGTTGTTTTTTAAATTTTTTTGTTGATTCCCCCCACACCCCATAATTTAATAATTTGTGAGTTTTGAAGAGTATGCATTAGAACTAACTGAAATCTTAATCTGGAGTTATTTCTAAATATGTCTTGTTACCTTAAACACCCTCTATATAGTTCTTTATTTATTATAGCTGGTAAATCAAGCCCTATAAAATTTCAACTGAGCTAAATGCTACATCATTGAATACATTGCTACATTTCACATTTTGAAATTCAAGTGTGTTTTGAACTTCTGTCATTTTTTTTCTTAAGCAAAAGAGGAAGAAAGAGTGGAATTATGGGAGGATAATTCTGGGAGGAGAAAGTGGCTTTTTAATTTTGTTTTTATGTAAAACTATCCAAAGCAATTTTGGTGAAACTTAAAATAGCCTTGAGACAAGAGAGAGGGGGAATAGGAAAGTACTAGCCATAAATAAACAGTTAAAAATCTTAGTGCTGTGCCCTCAAAAGTGCTGGTTTGAACCAAAGCCTCAGCGTTGGTCTGCTCTTTCTGTGAGGATGGGACACGGTCTCCCCATCATTTCTTTAGGAACTCTAACTCCTAACTAGCTAAGGGGAAAAAAAACAATTTGTTTTATGCATTATCTACATTATCAAACACAAGCATTCCCGTATTGTAAGGAAAGTCGTTTTTGTGAAGGGCGGAGGAATGTTCTGTGCTCATTGCAATGGAGAGTTGATGTGAGGAATCTTTGGAGCAAATACCTGTCTGGTTTCTGTTCTTCTTGAAAAATGCTAGTGCACACGTGTGCTTCATGGTCCCTATGCTACCTGCTGCTGCTCTCTGCACAGATAATCACACAAACGATACATGTGAGCAGCATTTGAGGTAGAGCTGTTATCTTTTATCTCTTTGATGTCTTATTTTACTGATGCATGAAAAGTTGAATGAGGAAATAGTGTTTCTGAACAAAAGGTGCTGCAAATCCTCAGCAGACAGAATTGCAAAATCGTGCCGTCTGTCCTTCGTTAACTGAGATGGTTATTCATCACAGAGTGGTCGATGAGAGTTTTATAAGAGCATTTATTTATAATTTCTAAGTTCTAGGTATTTATTTTTTTAAAAAAAATCAGGCTCCAAAGTGTATATTTTCTTTTCCGTTACAGTCAATTATGTCATAAATGGTCAAATCATAAGTCATCACAAACAAAATTATTTTTGCAGCCTGTCTTCCTAGCGTCTGGATTCTAAAGAGACAACCTGGATGCCTGCATGCCAGTGCAACCAGGATTTCAACAGTGTCAATAATCTTTGCTCATCACACCAAAAAAATCAGTGTGTCAGTGTATTCCTGCAGAGTCATTAGCATACAGACTGACTCTGCTTGCTTAACAAAGCATGGTTTGGTGTATTATAGTTTCCTAGTCTGCTTGTCTGATCCACCTCTGACAAAAGCAGAGAGAAAATTCAGTCCCTTCTTCAGTGGCACGCTAATGTGGGAAATAAATCTTTGGGCATAAGGTCTGAAATGGCAGTCATTTAAATAATTCAAATGCAGCAATCATTTTGCCCGTGTGCCTTTCATTTCTTTGTTTTGTTTCTCTGTATTTCTCAAATCACTGAGAGACAAACGATCTTCTGCGACAAGCTATATTTTTAAAATATCTAGAGCTAAATAATCCCCATCCTCTTTAAATGCAGTTTAACTGGTTACATGTTAAATAATTATTTGCTCTCTCTTTTGTGGTGTGGAGGGGGGAGTTGGAGGGGAGAAGTAACATACAAGCAGATGTGCTGCTAGATCTACAGGCTTCTGCCAACCATATGGCATCTTAAAGAAAGATGGTTGGAGCGTCTGGATTAGCAAAGAGTCGGGATGGAAAGCCATGTGTCGTGTTGGTACAGGCAGTTGTTTTAGCTCTCTGTAAAAGGCTTCAGGAGATTGTGTAATGGAACAAATGGTACTGCAAGCCTAGTAACAGCCTTACCGCTGCTGGAGAGGCAATTGGCCCCCAGGCGGGTACTGCTTCATCCTTGCTTGTTGGTTTTTTGTGAAGGATTTTTAGATCGTTATTCTGTGTTCTTCTTGCAAGGCACAGGAAACTTGGGAGATCTAATTCTGAACTTTATACTTGAAAGAGAGCTATTGTGTGCTTAGGATTTTTTCACACTCTCGTTTTTTTATAATGAAAACACACAGTTTCCCTCTCTTTGAAATGAGAAGCTCGTGCCTTTTTGCCGATTTCCTGCCTCCTTCGTGAACACTTTGAGACACCAGGTCGCTGAATTTGTAGCCTGTGCCCAGATTTTGGAGGAAAACTGCTCTCTCTGGGGTTTGCTTAGTTAAAAACAAGACTGGGGCTATTGCGCTTGTGGCTGTAACATACCAGCTTGGCATTTGTATTCTGTTTGAGAAGTTGCTCTTTATGCAAACGAGGGGCCTGCTCCTATTAAAGGCAAAATTCCTTTTTATAGCAACACAGGATTGGGCTCTCGGTGGGGTTTTGTGTGCTTTACAGGAATCTCTGTAGTTCACATTACAGCTCATGGGAGTTATTCTGGATCGGGATGAAAGCTTTTGTGTCCAGTTCTGTAACAGAAATAGGTTTGTCATTTCTCTGCTGTCACACAATGGAACTCTGAATTCCTGTGTATGTCTCAGTCAAATCAGCCCTCTTAGTACACCTCTAAATGCAGTTTTATCTCCCCGATACTCTTTATTCCAAAGAAAATTAAAAATCTGATGTTGCAGTAAGGGAGTTCAATAAAATTGGGATTATTTTGTTTGAAGAGACTTTAAGTAGATTATGGTCCCATATCACAATTTTTACGTAAGGAGATAACATGAAGGACACCCAGTATTCATTCATAGGTAAATACTTGCAGACCAGGTAACGTTATGGTTTCAGAGACATTAGAAACAAACCATTAACTACAGAAGCATCTTCCCTACAGAGGATCTTTCCTGAAAAATAGGCTGTTTAAAACTGAGACAAATGCTGCTGTAATACAACCTAAATTCACAATGATTTACAAGTAAAAGTGCAATTAATGCTTTTTTTTTTCCTTTTTTTTTTTTTTTCTTACTTTCCAGAAGGCTTCTTATCTGGAGCTTAGTAAACAGCAGTCCTCAGCTTAATCTGCAGTTTAGTTACAGCAGCGCACGCTTTTTCCTGAGCTGCCTGCATGCCCCCCTGCTCAAGCCTGCATATGTTGCTCGACACTGATCAAAAGTAGCCTCCCTCGGGAGGGAGGCTTGGGTTCGTTCTGTTGGCCTGTTCATTAGCTCGCCTCAGCCGAGGCTGAGCCAGGTGTGAGGTGGACAGTTGTCCACCAGGAGCGGTGCCAAGACCACCAGCATCTCTGCAAGGCTTTTGCGGCAGCGGCTGAGGAGGAGTGGAGTCAGACCAGTGAGCCCCAGTGGAGACCTGAGGTTCTCTCAGGGCATCTGCTGAGCTTTCACAGGCTTTGGGAAACCCAGGGGATTGTTCTGTGCCACGTTAGCATGTGAGTTCACCAGCGTCCTGGTGCACGTTAGCAGAAGTGTGCATCCCATTCAGAAATGAGTGTTCCTCTCTGTAGGTTTCCCGGTAATCGGTTGTGAGTAATGGTGTATTTGTGCTGCAGCGGCAGTGTCAGAGGTTAGCAAGGCGACAGAGACAAGTAATTGACTGATAGTAGGTGGATCGCTTGCTTCTCGTTTTGCAAATGTGGTTGTCTTCCGTATCCCTACTTAGATGAAAAAAAACCCATGGTTCTATTTAAACAGAGACACAGCTTTGTTTTCTTAATTTACTACTAGTGATTTCAGGCACTTAATTTTAATTGTCCAACTACTTATGTGAGTGAAAATGTTCAGCTCCCAAAAGCATATCAAGGCTTCTCAGCTTTCTTGTTTAAACATTTGTTTCATAAAACTGTTAACATTGCTTAGCTCTGAAAAAGCAGAACATGGAGAAGCAATATGAGAAAAGCATGATTTGCCTAACAAAACTAAGCAAGACCTTTTGATGGTAATCTAAGGGGAAAAGTACTCTTCATTTCTTACCCTTGCAGTGAAGATTTGTCAAGAAAATGAGTAACATTTGTGCCAACTTATAGCAAGGAAAAGCCTGATAGTTTTGCTAGAATGTTTGAGGATAATTAAAATACAGTGGAAAGAGAAGAGTCTGCGTGCATATGGACAGTTGTGGACAGGATGCATTCTGCTGCTGGAAGATGCTGGTAGTTTGCCGTGGCGGGCTGCCTGTGCAGGGTCCTGTGACTGCTGGCTGATGTGCTGAGCCGTGACATGGGAGAGCTGGGCTGCAGCCACCTCTGTGCTCGTTTTGTGTGCTCCTGACAGCCCTGTGCTGCCGCTGCAGAGACACTAGAGCTGCTGTTCTCGTCCACAAGCTAAGCTGCTGTCACGAGAAGGGCATCAATGACCCTTCCCACTGGCCGTGATCTGGGTGTGTTGATACTCATCCCCACACTGGCTGGTTGCAGTTGTATTCCTTATTGTAGAAGGATTCATGGTTATTCTGAAGATAACTGTAATGATATTTGCCTCTAAAGCAGCAATAAAATTCGTCTATTTCATAGCAATGATGGAGTTCAGCCTTTAGGCTCGATACAGTAAATTCAGAGCACAATTGGACTAATATATACATCATGAAATAGCCACTCTCTTACAGGGAGTGTAATACTGTCTGTAATGTAGTAGTACAGTTTAAGATGCGTTTGCTGTTAAATGCTTCCCTGCTTTCTTTCAGTGTTCTAAGCAATTGCAGGTTTCACTAACTTCACATGCAAATTCACTGTGTTTATAATATAATCCAAAATAAAGCACCAAGGGGACTCTGTATTCGCAAGAGCTGAGCTCCGTGAAGGTGGGCTGATGGTACTGCTCAGCTCCTCCAGCTTTTCGCATTTGCTGGAAAACCTCTGGTTTCTTAGGATGAAACTCCTTTCCTCTCAGCCCTTCCCAATGCAAAAACCTTTCTTTGTAACTCTGGCCATCTCGCCTATGGTTGGTCTTCCACGTTACGTTCCCCGCAGCTGGTGTTGCCTGGATGCTGTGTCTCTCCCTTTGTTTTAGGGTGTACCAGGGGGCCTGGGAAGATGGGCTGGTCCCAGGTGCGGCGTTGTGTGACAGCAGCAGCTCCCTGTGAGGTGGGCACATGCTCCAGAGATAACGGAGCTGATAACAGAGGCTGAAGCCTCCTCAGGTCCCTTGGGTGTATCTGTGCATAGCTGAGCACCGACCTTCCCTCCCTCCCACGCACAGCCTAGGCTCCTCTGCCCACCCGGACCTGCTTCCCTGCCATTTCTCTAGAACCTCACTCAGTCTGTGCCCCCCCATTCTCATTTTTGTTTCCTAGGCGGAGTAAGCTTGGAAGAGACACGTGTGGTAGAGCTGGATTTGCAGGGGAGGCTGTACAAGCCAGGCTTGGGGCAGGTTCACAAATGGAAGCAATCTGGTCTGTGTGGAGAGAGCAACGGGGCCTTGTACGGAGAGCACCTCTCTGAATGTGCTGCACGGAAAAATTGTCTCTGTCACCAATATAAAGTCATATTCCTCCTTTTGTGTGTCACAAGCACAAAGCTACGCTCCGTACAAATCTTACATCTGCCATTACTTTCGCTGTAATTTATGAAAACCACAGTAACCTTGTGTGAGCCCTCAAAAAAAAGCAAACGTGTATCGCCTGCCAGAGCTTACAGGCCAAATCACTTGTTTGAAATGAACGGGACAGAGGGGCATATTGGCACCTCTGGTGTGGTAAATAGGGGTGGTGGGGTTCAAGCAGGAGGACTAATGAGTGGTGCCTACGTAGATACTTAACGCTTTGTGTCTGGTACTTTTAGAGTCTGTTTTCATAGCGGTCAAACTATACAGTATAGCAGCCTTATTTTTTATGCTGAAGAACGTTTTTGAAAGACTATGATAGATAATTATTAAACTGGAAAGGCTTCCTTGCAGATAACCAAATCAGAAGGACTGTACCCGACACTGTGGAGCTCCCGTTCACAAGGTGACGAGGGAGAAATGTTTCCTCTTTCAAACACAGGTACGAATGGCTAAGAACATAAACAGCAGCTTTCTCTCTGTACCACGGAGCCTGCAGTCCTTGCTGGTGGCACCTAGAGCCCGGGCTCAGTGCGGGCAGCAGGACTGAACCTGAACCGTTGTGGCAGCCTGCGGTTGCAACTGTCAGAACCAACCGAAGCAGGTGTAGCTCAACTGCACTACCCTTTCTAGCAGGAGTATTTTTTTTTAATTACGACCATGTCTGATAAATTAACAGAAGCTGATGCTTTTAGCAGGTTTTTTTGCTTCAAATGCCTGATGTCAGCTTGGGCCACATGCACGTTCTGCACATGCCATGGGATAGAAAAAGTGAAGGCTTCTTTTTCAATTCTCTGCTGCCTGCCCAAACACCACATGTACTGTCTGTTACATGTCGCTTCTGATGAGGTTCATGCTGGGAATTTCTTTTTAAAGGCAAAGTGTTTCTGAAGGAAAGAGTTCAGATTGGGCAGATTGCTTGAAAAAATCTGCAGTGTCTCTGACTCGAATGCAGTGATTGTTTTGTGCGGACACCACCTAGCAGTTTGTAAAGCTTCAGGTTTGTCTGGTAGTAAAAGAAATGAGGAAGCATTGAGTAAGCAGTAGGGGAAGTGGAGTACACGTTTAGAAAAAGTAAACCAACCACAATGTTTGTAACTAGTAAGACAAGCACAGGAACAATTATTTCAGGAATGCACATATGTACCTTGCAGAATGATCCTTATAAACATGAGGAGGGGGGGCAGTTTTGAAACCTTGATAGGATATGCGTCTCTTAACATTATCAGGAATCTGTTTCCTTATTCAGAAATCATGCAAAATCTGTTCTGTCTGGCACATAACAAAACCAGAGAGAGGTGAACATCTTTAAAAAAAAAAAAATAAAATTAGAGTCTGATTATAAGATTCATTGTATTTCTGTAACATTATCTGCTGCAAGCCCGGCCCCTTTTTTTTTTTTTTTTTTTCCCCCCTAAGGTGTTTTACAGCATTCTAAATTAATAGTCAGTCTAAGTGATTTGGAGAATTGTTTTATTAAACACTTTTCAACTATAGGCAGAAAACAGTAACCGGAACTATTTTTCCTCTAATGTGAACCTTATCCAGAGCTCATATTCTGATCATAGATTGTATTATTTCAAATTCCTTTAAAGGAGGAAAATCCTTATCTTCAGCCTAGGCATTCAGACACAAATAGATGCCGGTGCAGCTTTCCCGGCCTGCCGTCCATTCTCTTTCATTGTTTCCTTCCTGTCAAAACCCAGGAGGGCTAAAAGTGGCCATGGTACCAGCTGAGCCCAGCTGCTACACCCCCTGCTGAAGAGCAGGCTGATAATGTTCTCTCTTCAGCACGTTCCACATGAGCTATTAGAAGCCCAGGAATAGACCCAGGCTCAGGTTTCAGACATGATCTATTTGTTTAACCTGTTGGACCAGCTGTGGAAGTGAAGATCTATTCTAATAGGCAGCGATGGCATCTGAAACAAAGGGGAAGCTACTGTTCCTATGTAAACTTTTAATTAAAACCTATTTGTAATTGTTGTTATGGCATGCGAAGATCATTACCTTACTGGAGAATGATGTACTGTAGGCACTTCCTTAAAAGTATGTTGAAAAATAAGAGTGCCTTTAGTAAAAGGGAATTCAGAGGTTATCCAATACACATTAAAAAAAAAAAAAAAAAAGTGATAAAGGACCACCTGGGTCAAGGGTTTCATGCTGAAATGTGGACATTTTCTTCTTAGGTGTCTGATTCCAAACTGTGCCAGGGATATTAACCTCTAGTTACCATCTGTTAATGCAAGTTGGATGAGTTTGTTTTGCCTCTAGTGTGGGCAAGGGCTCACCTTCCGAAGCTGGCAGTGGTATGGATTGCATTCCTTCTCTGCCTGAACAAATGACGGGCTGGGCCTTTGATGTGGCAACACAATTTTGATAGGGATTTCAGAGGGTGGGAGATGCCACAGAAACTTGTTTTAACATGCCCTAAACTGTTTCCCTGTGTCCAGGGCTTCCAGTGTGACCGATGTGTGAAGTGAGGAGGCTTGTTCGCTGTCCTTAGTTTCTCCTCGCTGTTACGGGGTGGGGTTTTTTTTGGTCTGTGTGTGTTCTTTCTTACAAGAACATGAGAGAGGTGTTCTTTAATTAACATGGGAAAGGTAGATCATAGTGGTTTGCTTTTGAACCCAGATGGGAGAATGGAGTTCAATTGAAGGATAGATCATATAGATGTACCTGTTTAAATTTCTGAAGTGTATGGAGACTTCTCCAAGATGCTTGTCACTCAAAGTTGTCTCAAGGTCCTGATATTGGGTTAGGATCTTAAGTAAATAGCAATTTAGGACACTAGTGAAACTTTGGGGGGTAATTTGCCATCTGTGTGCATTTCTAAACTTACAGACTCGTATTACCTCAAAACTTATCATGTGAATTTGTCAGTGCTGCAAACCACAGTGAAGATGCAGGTTGCTCATACAAGAACTAATTTTATCACTGCTTTAAATGTCCCAGTTACCCCTAGAGCTGATTCAAGGTATGCAAAGGTGATGAATATAAATTGTTCTGCCTCCATGAAAAAACACAACATCACTTCTGCTATGAAAAGGGAAGACAGAAGCGTAGCAGAGTTGAGGTGGAAAGCAGAGACCACCTGTGCTGCCACCCCTGCAAGAGGGGTGGGGAGTGTCAGCAGCTGGGGCAGTTGTGGCTGCAGAAACAAGCTCACCATGAGCACCAGCTGAACGCCGTAACTCTTTGCATGGTAGGCAAGTCTGGCTTTCCAGGATCCTCACAGAGGCAAAGCAAGCCGGAGGACTGATTTGTGTATAGCAGGGGATCATTTTAGGTAGTGCCCGCTCCGTGTCAGGAACGAGCTGCAGTCACCAGAGTTTGTATTTCATGTTGTGTGAATCTTTGTGTTATGGGGCACTGCTGAAGTTCTTTGTGATTTCATTAGGCTTGCCAAAAATTGTGGTTTAGGCTGAAGTTCTTCAGCAGGATTGTGGTGGGTGATTGCCTCAGGAACAGACCAGTGGAGGTAGGAGCCAGGTGGGAAGGAGTTGTGCAGAAAACCTTTGCTGTGGCATTTCCTAACTCTTGACTATTTAAGTATACAAATTTAACATCCTTTGAGGGTTTGTAGTATACTATCTGTTGAGTGCCACAACTTAAACATTTCCTATCGCAATTTGGTAGGATGTCCTGAAAAAAATGATAAAAGCAGGCAGTGGAAAGTTTTCTGGGTTTTGCTTTCTTTTCTAATTGGCTTGCTCCATCTTTTTATAACAAGCTTGTTCTTAAACCTGCATTTGTTTTTAAAATTCCCAGCCTTATTACCACATCTGGCACTGCCTGCATGTTGGGGCAAAGCCCCCTCCAGTTGTGTCCCTGCAGCGTGGCGGGGGTCTGCAACCTTGCCCTCGATTGTAACCAGAAGCAGCCTCTGATCGCTGCGTCCACCTACAGGCAGAGGAGCGATGCGAGAGGAACCTTAGGAAGAAGTAGCTTACGCTCTTCTCCGCACAAGAGAAATGTTTTTAAAGGCAGGTTGCTGCACAGCAACGTATTCTCATCATTTGGGGTTCTGGTTATTTTGGGGGGGCAGCGGAGGCCATGCCTCAGTACCCCCTCGCCCACGGAGCGTCAGCCCTGGTGCTGGTGGTGGCCCCCACAGGTGACCGGCACCCCAGGTCTGGCCGTGGGGTACCCGGTGGCAGTGGCCGCGGGCACTGCTGGGTGCCATGGGCTGGCCTCCGTTACCACAGCAACCGGCAGATGGGGGGCTTGGGCAGGGGCAGCGGGGAGGCAGCCGCAGCAGCATGCCGGACGAGCCGCTCAATAACAGCCCTTTCAGCTCTGACAGCTCTGCTCTGGCTGGCCAGAAGTAGTTATCAGATTACTTGTATTAAAACCTAATTAAGATGTGTGCCAGTAAATGCAGCATGATTATTGGATTTGGTGATTTAGCTGCTGCAGGTTGCTGCAATCCCATCACGCCATTTCAGCAAATTCAGCTTCGCGGAGCAGAGTGAAAACGTTTTACATGAGTAACCTGACTGTGCTGAAGGAGTAAATAACCTTTGAATACCTCTGCTTTGTCACGGACTGGTCCCCGCTGCAGGGTGAATGGGCACTGCCCACAGATCCTTGCATATTAATTCCTTTTGAATCAACTTGAGGCCCGGAGGAGGGCTGACGGGTTGTCTCAGCGTTTTCCTCCGCTGCGGATCGCCTGTAGGTGAAGGGTCCCGCGAGCCCCCCAGGGCCGGCAGTGCGCAGCGAGAGCCTCGTGGGTGCCCCCGCTTTAGCGATGCGCCTTCGCAGACAAGAGGGCAGCTTTTGTTCTTGCCTGTAGGCCGCAGACAAAAGGGGGCAATCGAAACGCAGCACGGTAGTGCTAGTCCCGCTTTGTGGTGGTGGCGACGGAAGTTTGTCCTGCTGGGTGGAATTCACCTTGGGGCCAAAGCTCTGCTCTGTCTTTGATGTTTCGCCTCGGTTTTGCAGGGTCTTGCAATGGTCCTCTACCCACCGCTGTCAAAATATAACAAAATCTCTCGATGCCTTTCCCTTTCGTTTGTGGACAGGCTGGGATGTGGCCTGGTCAGAACCACCTAGGGAGTGAGAGGTGCAGCCTTCTGCAGGTTGGAGCTGCACAAAGTAGCAAGGTAGCGTGGGGAAGTTCTACCATAAAGCTGTGGACGAGCTCCAAGGACCGCGAATCGGAGCAAAACGTTTACCTTGAAGCATTCAGTACAGCTTGTGACGCCTCGGTTTTGTTCTGCTGTGGAACCACTTGTTTCACGGAGCTGCCTCTTCCCTGCTGCCATATAGAAAGAGGAATTTTGGTTTAGACTGGTTAATGGAAAATGACCTGAAGGCTATTATTATCACTACTACTAAGTGGGAGCTTACTCCTTAGTGCCAGGTTGTCCTGTAAGTGGTCCAAACGTAACGCGGTTCAAGGGCTCAAGTCTTCCCCTCGTGCCTTGAGGTAACGTGACAGAGCATGGAGGCAGTTCCTGTCCTTCAGCGCTCCAGGCCAAGCAGGAGCAGCCACCTGACATCCCAGCTGGACAGACCTTGCCACTTTGGTGGAAAAACAATCTCACTGGGAGCGGAGGGTGCGGATGCGGTGGTCACTCGGACGCTCAGGACACCACAGTACGGATTCGCCTGGTCATGGTGTTGCCAAAGTGAACGTGGCGACCGTGCAACCTCACTCGCTCGTATTAGCAAAACGTGCAGAAGGTTCTGTCACCCAGTTGTAAAAATGATGGCAGGCATCGATGTGCAGTTGTAACATATGGGAAGTACAGTGAATGTGGGTGGAGCTGTTCATTTCTCATCTTGAATCATTTACGAGATCAGCAGGCAGGCCAGATACAATGCATATGGGAATGTGTGGCTGTGCTGCACATGTCACACATAATAGCAGATACTGTGAGAGGGCCCAGAGCCTGTCCTCGGGAGCTAAACGCACCGGTGCGGGCCAGTAGTCCCAGTGTGCGGACCAGGGGCCAGCTTGGCAGCAGTTTTGGGAGAGCAGACTGGTAGACAGAATTTGGGAATTCAGGCACTGAGATCTGCAGCGACTAGGACTACTCCCTCTCTCCAGCATGACCCAGCATTGTAGAAGGGAGTGTTACTAACCCTGTACTCGGGCCCTGGAGATGGACACAGACGATGAAGGCAAAGCGGTGGCCCTGCTGGGCAAACCCAGCTCAGTGCCTGCGTCGTCTTTCTCCCTCTGCTCAGGGGGACAGTCCACATGGAACGCGGTGGGTGGCGGGTACAAAACAGAAAAGCATAATTGGGTACTATTGCCATAATTAAAGACTTTTTCTAGTTACGGTACTTTATCTGAATCGCCCTTTGCATGATCCGAAGGGACACAGAACTTTACAAGGCAGCGTGCTGAGGCCTGTAGCCGGTAATGCTTTTGAAATCTGCATGGGCTGCCTGTGAGTATCTATCTAGTAGAACGTGTTGTTTGGATGTGAAATTCGCAGGAGCTGGAAATGACATCTCTCTGGGTGCCAGAAGTGGAGGAAGTTCCTCGCACTGACGTGGTGGCTCATCAGCTGGAGCCTCCTCCCTGCAAGAGGAGCAGCACGCCGGGGAGGAGAGGAGGCTCCGCGGGCTGCAGCAGCGGTGGGTGCTCGTGCAGCTGGGACGGGCAACGCTCGTGCTGCTGCGGGGATGTGGGTCAACGAGCTTGTGTATTACCCATGTCTTTAGCTGCCAGGAACAATCAGTTCGTGCGAGAGGGTCTCTCAAGGACCGTGTGAGTGTTCTTAATAGTCTGAAACACTGGCAGAACGGGAAAATTATGAATTGGATGTAGACATCAGCAGAAACTTTAAGGTCTGAGGGCCTGAATCCTGCCTGTCGTTGGTAGTCGTTGAGTCGGGCTGTGGTGCGTGAGGAGGATTCCACAGCCTCCAGGCTTTCCATAGCTAGGGCAGCACTGGGGTTCTGCCTTTGGCTGGCTGAAGACATCACGTCCCAGTTCCACCTCCCTTACCAGCACTGCTAGTAATAAGTACGCTAGGAGTAAAGGACTGGCAGGTGTCTTTATTACAGATGCAGAAGTGCAGGAAGGTCACGTACCCTCCTCAAGTGAGAGGAAATCAATGGCAGAGCAGTGAGCAGAACTCAGCGTTCCAGTCTGAACCTACGGGGTCGCCTCCAGTAAGCACCGCCGTCTCTCGCACTCCCTGGGAGCAGGCTGCTCGTGGAGAAGCTGCCGTCTTTAAAAACAAAACAAAGAACAGTACGAGGGTAGGGGGTTGTGGGGGGAGTTTTGCTTTGGTTTTTGAAGTTCAGCGCCCCTGAAAATCACCTTTAGGAAAGGAATGAAAGGTAAACAGCGCCTGTGCCAGCATGGTATGGTTTGGAAGGTACAGGGAGTGTGAAATTAGGTACGGAGCGTCTAAGTGTGTATTTAGTAGAATATCCTGGGCTATGAGGGTGATGGGTTTCTTTGCTTCATTGGACATTTACAACCAGCTGTCGCTGTTTGCGGCTAGCTGCATTTAGTTTTGTTCTGATCCCCAGGAGATGGTCCTGCAGCTCCTCAAATCCCTTTTGCAAGGAAACATGAGCTGAGTAACAGGACACTATGAAATAGGGGCGCTCAGTGTTTGCTACGTGATTGTTGCAGTTTGATTTCAAGGAAGTTGGCTGGCAGATACACGTGAGGCAATAGGGGTTTTGACACAGATTTGTGGGATTTTCTTTCGGCTAGATTTTCCTAGCTTTTGATCAAGAAATTTGGGGCTGTGTACTAATGCACTTACTTGAACAATCTCGATGAAGAGTGTGGCTATTCAGAGTGATTAGCTTAGCTGAGTTCTGACAGCTGTACAAGTCAAAACTACCGCATGGAGCTGCAAGTAAAAAGGTTCTGAAAATCACGTGCCTTATTGTAAGCGTATAACTAGTTCCGTCCAAAGCAAGCCTGTATGAGATACAGCCTAAACCCTTCCTCAGCTGAAGCTGTATATGTGTGTTGAGCAAGAAACAGTTTACAAAAGCAAGTGCAAAGCTTAGATCCAGAAGTAAATGGACAAAAAGAGTTCATGTTCCCTTAGCGCGTAGTGTTTAGTTGTACAGGTTTTTCTCCAGAGCACTGTTATTTAAAGGCAAGAAGCTTCTAAGATATCTGAAAGGACTTCTAATTAAAGACGTTTTTGTATAGAGTGAAATGCATCGAATGCAAAAACACAGTTTCCATCTTCTTGCTGTTTACGTCCTGTGCTACAGGTGCCAAGCAGAATTTCCACGTTTCTTTGTGGCAGAGGTGATGAACAGTCACTGGGGGCTTGACAAGCCACACCAGCTTTTGTGGTTAAAGAAGCAAAGGTGCGGTTGCTCTGCTTACAGCAGCGCTGCCCCAACTCGGGCACTTGTTTCTCAAGCATAAGCAAAAGGCCTGTATGTGTTCCTTCTGATACCTGCCAGCTTGTTCCCTCTGTCTTGCAGCCCCTGGTGAGGAGGATCTTTGGAGTGATGGGCTCTTTACATCCTTCCCCAGGAACCCCCGTCACTGCTACTCAAGGATCGATGCTCATGTGCTTCATTAACACCGAGCTCACGTGAAATAAATGTTGCTGTAACAAATGTTGGACGTTGACCGGCTTGCAAAGAGCAGTGGGCAGAAAACAAAAGTTTTTGTCACTTCACGTCCGGTTTGGCAGGGGGTTGGGGCATTTGGGTTTATAATTTGGGATGGCACATGTGTTCCAGGAAGACGGTTACTGAAGCAGCTCCAGCGTGTGCAGCTTGCTTAGCTGCAGGGATCGGGATGCAGTCCTGCGGTCTTTACTGATGTCACTTAATGGCAAAGCAAATGTGCTGTCATGTCGTGATAAAGCTTCTAAATCAGAAGTGCAAACCTTTAAAAGTGCTCGTGTAAAGTGTGGAAGTAAAATACATCGAATGCCCATCCGAGGAGTAGTCCCTTAGCCTCAGCCCAACCACCAGACTGAGCTCTGTCATCTGGGAGCTGCAACCGCCAGTGCAAACATCAAAGCTTCCACCATGAACTCCAACTTCAGATGCTCTGCAACCCTTTTATCTATTTTTTTTTTCCAGGTTACAGCAGCTTGACAAGCACTGCCAGGCCACTGCCCAGCAGTTAGTGGAGTTGCTCAACAAACAGAATCAGCTCTTCAAAGAGAAGCAGCTGCTTACAGAAGAGGTGCAGTTTCTGCGAACACAGGTACTGTGCCAAAAGGAAAGAAAGTCTGAGGGGAATATTCTGCTGCTTTAGCAGAAAAATCTGCCAGCAGTCTCATTTCAGCTGTTGGATTTTGTTGCTGTTGTTTTAAATAAGGCATTACCTTATGAAAAAAAAAAAATAAAAATCCATGCAATTGGGAGGAGACTGGCAGCTGGACCTGAGTCTCACTTAAACCTCAACTAAATGAAGAAAGTGTTCTGAAGTGGCAATGAAACAGCAGAAGTTCCTCTTGGTGACAGTTCCTAGCTTTGTTATCAGAAGATTTTGTGTTCCTTTTTCAGAGATAAGGGAAATCTGTTCTTTAACAGCATTAATGTTTAAACAGTAGCTTGGTGTTGATAATTTCTTTGAGCTTTTTGCCGACATTTGTGCTGACATTTGTCAGCCTTCAGTCCTCCTCCTACCACTTTGTGGTATTTCCCCCCCCCTTTTTTTTTTTAAAGTCACTTATCTTTCCTGCTATACTCCATGACCACTCACCCTAATGTGAGATGGTGCACGTGAGCACTAATCACTGCCCTGAATCACTAGCACGACCGACTCTTGCTCCCAGTGGTACCTAGGAAGCTGTGGCTGCTCATGGACTGTTGGGGTTTTTTTATTATTTTTTTGGCCACTGTTCTTCAGTCAGTCAGTGCTTTGGAAATAAGGAGAGGGCTGCATGGGTTGGGGGTTGCTTTGTCATTCTTGTTTCAGAAAAAGAAGAGGGAGAACTAGCAAGAACAGAATGAGGTTTTCAGTAAAACCATTAACAAATCAAACCCTTGTTTTGTGACTAAGTAGATGAACTAATTTAACAATATCACGATGCTTTCTAACTCGTAAACTGGTGAGTTTGCCCGGGATAACCGGAGTCCTGTTAACGAGGTAACAAAAGACATTCAGTGTAGGAACTGAGTCCAGGAGCACACCTAGCAGTAAACAGAACATGAATTGGCCAAAATACTTAAGTCATACTATTAAATCCATACTTCGTTACACCTTTAATCACGTCAGTGTGTTTGGTTTCACGGGGTTTCTTGTTGTTGTAGGCAAACTTGGTAGCTCAAGGTAGGGTGAGGTTATCAGCATGTAGTAACTACTGCAAATTTCAGGGCAGCCATAGCGATCTCTCTGTAAGATAGTTTAAGAAGGTGGTTGTTCAGAAAAGAAAATTAAGATTTCTGTTTCATGGGAAGCACTCTTGGTAATGTGAACCGATTTTACATGGTCCACAGGGATTTTGTTATTGATCATCTGTTTTATCTGGAAGCAAGCGTGCTTTTATGTAGTTGGGCAGAAGCACAAAAACCATACAAAAGAGGAAAAAAAATCATTCAGATGCTGTACTGCTAGCAAGACCTGACTGGCAAAAGCTTCCTTCTTTATGTTCATTACAAGTTAATTGTGCTCCAGAGGATACTTTTTAACTTGAGAACACTCAGAAGAGAAGAACGATATAAAAAATTATTACAAAATGAGTCCTAAAAATCTATTTGCAGCTATTTAAAGCAACAGTGGTTCTCTGGGAATTGGAATTCAGCCAAAAAAAAGCAGCCTGGAATATCAGACACTTGTTTTAAGAAAACTAAATTGCAGCTCACCATAAATGGGAGCCTTTAACTACAGAAAGATGTATGTAGTTAATGTAGAAATATTTTATTTTTTTAAATCCATTGCAGAATTGGTGTCGATCAAAAGGGAAAGTGATATCATATTCCACATTTTACTGTATTGTTCAACAGTTCTCCTTTATAATAATTTATTTTTTTTTATTATCATTATTTGATGGGGGGAAGAGGGAGAAACTAATCATACCTAATATTTTAAAAATGATGTAAAATACACTAACCTAAATGTGCTATTGTATCTTGGAACATAAGCCACTAGTAACTGCAGTTGCATATTTCAGGAAAAAAAATGGGATGCAGATCTCAAACAGGACACAGATGGAATCAAGTAAAAACCTGGATGGATAAAGAGAAGTGAGCAGAAGTAGGTATTTTTTCTATATCCTATATATAGAGGGGAGGGAGAGGAAAGGAGGACTAAAACTATTTGCAGATGTGGGCTGAATCTGGCAAACACTTCAAGACAAAAGGGAGAAGGAAGTGTTTGAAACATTTTTGGGTTTAAAATTGTTAGAGCTTTTTGTGTTTGTTTTTCTTAAGCACTTAAAAATTTAGGACAAGCACTCCACAGTGAAGACAGGTTTCCCTGACAGAATTTTTTTTTAAAAAAAAAAAGAAAAAACACACAAAAAAACAAAACTTAAAAATTTAAATTGGAGGGAAAGGGGAACATAAAACTTTTAGCAAGGTAGGAAGTTCTAGAACTCTGATCTTACCATAGGTACTTTTTGGTCTGGATAATCACTGAGTGTTTGTCTTTTGATTGGGAATTGGTTAGTTTTGTCATTTCCAGTAGTATTTTGCTCATGAGGAAGCTGAATTCTCCCTCTTCGTTCGGACAGGCTACAATTTGTTTTGCAATGAATTATAAAAGTTAGTGTCGTGTTGAAAGAAACATGATTTATATAATTGTACGTGAAGCAGTGCTGTTGGAGCTACAGTGCTGCTACGTGGTTAGAGCTGCTCCTGTTGCCTTTGAGAGTTACTTAACTTTAATTTAAAAGTCCCAGATTTTAAAGTAGCTGAAACAAACACTGATGAACCTATAACCTTCATAGGATTTGTGGTTACTTCCTCTCCAGTTTTTATTTCTAGTGTTAGTGTTTGTGTAGGCAACGGGGGGAGGGAGAAGGGAAAGAAAAAGAGAGAGGAAGAAGGATGGCTTTAAATCCCGCCACGTTCTGGTGTGTTGAGAGTCTGGTTTTCATGGAAAACTCATTTGATGCTGTAAGGAAGATTCTGGGGTTTAAAGTGAATGCAAAAAAATCATCATCATAAAAGAAATACCTGATCCTGCTACATGCTGAATTCCCTTACAGGCAACATGAGTTAAGAGGCTTTTAGCATCTTCTGAAGGAGTAAGCAAGACAAGTACTACAGTTTTCGAAAACATCTTTTTCATTCTCAGCAGTGAATTACATGCTTTTAAAATAGTCATGGTAAATCTCCTGTTATGGCAAGAAGCTCGGTATTATTTCAGAATAGCCACCTGCTACAACAGGAAGCTGCTCACACTGTAATTTTCATGTTCATAGAGCTAAAAAGGACCAGTATGAAAATGTGGCCTGATCTTACAGCACGGGCTGTGTGTCAGCCATCACGCCAACACTTAATGGATGGCACTAACGTTTAATAACGGTCCGTCCAGCACAACATACTCAGGTCCACGTAAAAAATCAGCAGTTTAATTATGGGATGTATACCTCTCATTTTGAAAGTTATAAAAAGTTCAAGCTTTGAGTTTCTACCTTTGACCATCTCTTACGCTGCAACTCGCTGCAGGTCAGAGGATGAGGAATACGTCGCTCCCCTCCCACGCAGGTACTAACCACAAGTGTGTAGCGTGGCCCACAAACCCTGAGCTGCGATTTCTGAGTGCCGCCCAGCCGGCGTGAGCACATTCCTGAAAGCCGGGATGTTCCTCGCTCCAGGATCTGCCTTGGTGTGTCCCTCAGCCTGACAGAAAAGTGTTTGTCCCAGTTGCTAACCCCTGGGCAGCCCCCAGCTGCTGGAAGGGGGATGCTGGCCAGCCTGGGGGGGTCACCTCCAGCCAGGGTGCCTGTCCCATGGTGCTGCTCTGCTTCCCCCCCCCAACAGCTCCTCCAGCAAGCCAGCCCCTCCCCGGCACGAACCCCGCTCTCCCTGCGGCTCAGCCACGAAAGCTCTCTCCTCCCTCGTTACAGCTGTCTTTCCACAGCGAGCCCGCCTGCCAACGGACGGCCCTGGCCCTTCTCCTAACCAGAGGTTGGAATATACTCCCCAGTGACTACAGGCCCGTCCTCGCCCCTCTGGTGGCTCCGTGGGAGGTGCTGCCCAGTTCCAGCGCTTCCCCAGGGCTGGTTTGCTTTGGTTTCTCACATCAGCAGGAATTTTCAGTGAGGTTCGAGCAGGGATGCAGCGGGTGACGTGCTCCCGAACACCCCATTTGCGTTGGTTTTCATTATGTGTTACAGAGGGGGAGCTTTATGTCCAGCAAACAAGCAGCTCGTCATCTCTGATGTCAAAAGTGGTTCAGGCTGATCCTTACGCAGCCCTCAAGTGTTCTTCAGGAGACCTGACGGCTGCTGAGGTTACTGGGGAGAGAGCTGCGTGGCTTTTTAGCGTTCTTAATGCACAAGAACAGTGCCTCTGCCAGGCGTTGGTACCAGCCAGAGCCATTCCCCAGACAGGTTGGTGGTTGGTTTTTTGGTTCTCTTTGGGGTTGTTTTAAGCAGCCGAAAGCCAAGTCCTCATTACCGCTTGGATGGCGTTTAGTCAGAGGTGATGAGAATTAGACTACGACAGGAGGGGATAAGAGAGACTGCTGCTTGGTACCCGACTGCCCCGGGGGGACACTTCAGGCGCTGCATCACCTAGTGTTTAGCTCTTCAGTCTGCAAATCTGCAGCCGTAGGAGGTAACCGCTTGTGCGGTGTCTGGCCAGTGGGCAGAGCTGGGCAGAGCTCAGGCCCTAAACCTGGCCTCCCCGGAGCTCCACCTTGGGTTTTGCAGCTCTGCCAGGGAGGACTGAGGCGCCTGCGCCACCTGAGAGTTTCCTCACCCAAGAGGCAGCCGGCGGCTCCTCTCCCTCCTTCACGCGTACATCCCACCGCGCGGCGTGACGTGGTTCTGCTCCTACAGGAACGCCCAGCCCGAGCCCCTCGCAGTACCCCAGCACCCAGTTAAAAGGATGTCACTGGGTGAGGCGGGAGTGTCAGGAGCAGCCTGGGCAGTCCGGGCAGTGCCTGGCTCACTGGGTCCCAGTGTGCTGCTGGGAGGAGTGGAAACTTCAAGAGTGGCAAGAGCCCTGCCCTGGCACCAACCCAGTTACCTGGACATGCGGAGTGACGGACTGGTGGCCATTTCGTTAGAGACCTGCGCGTCTTAAACGACTGCTTTAGCATCCAGGCTGCTGGTCAGGGGGTACACGGGGGCTCGGCCGCTGCTGGCACTTTATTTTTAAAGCGGTTGAGGCCAGGCTGTGGTCAGGTGGCGAAACGCCCGCTTGAGCAAACAAGGGGAGGGTCAGCATCTCACAGAGCGTTAACACTGGGTGGCACAGAGGCCCCCCGAAGGCACCCCAAGGCTTTGGGGTGGAAGTACTGGTCCCTGACCGGTGTGCCAGCGCGCAGGCTGGGCAGGGGAATGCTTTTCATGGCTGTAGGGGACAAGAAGAGGGAAGTGCTAGCTTCTGAGTTAGAGGCATATCTGACAGCGTGACAATTCCTGGGTAGGAGCATCTGGAAGTCTGCAAAGAGGTGCCGGGAGAGGGGGCGAGTCTCTGCCTCGGGGTGCAGCTGGGGGTGAGCAGCGAGCCAAGGCACGGGGCTATCGACTGGGCCACCATGGGCAGCTGCGCGGCAGGGGAGGGGGCTGCTCGGGGACATTGTGAGCCACCCACAACGGCACCCGCTGCCGGGAGGCTTTGTCAGGAGCTGATTGATTGTGGGGTTTTGCCTTTTTCAAGCTCCTGCCCGTGCACTAACACCGGCCGTAACGCTGGGGCTTACAGCAGCAGGGTGGGTGGCCTCTGGCTGTCACTAACCCGCCACTGACGGAATTCAAGCCCCAGCGTGCTCTGTGGCTGCAGGTCATTTTTCCTCGCCCTGGTTGCAGTTACAACTGTAGCCAGTTGGTGTTGGTGTGTGTATTTTTTGGGGGAAAAGTACCAGGTTATTAATTCTTTAGTGAACTGCAGCTTCATAGATTCTCCTTTTTTTAACTTGAATTGCCTCACCAACTAAGGGGGGGAAAAAAACACCAAAACCTTTTAGTCCTCTAATGCAAAACCAGCCAAAGTAGAAAGTTTATTTTTATTTCTGAGGTCGTTTACATCTCTTAAATTCAAATTTTAGCACTCCAGTGGCTTCATTCTAGGTAGCTCCCCAGCTCCAATCGAGTCTGATGTTTCGCTTGTAACTCAGCCCTGAAGTGCTACCGCAGAAGCAAAACCAACAGCTCTGCAAGAGCTTCATCACTGCCCGTCACCTTCCCACAGGGTGGGAAGTTTCCTACTGGCCCCCGAGCGGCAGCACCTCGTGTCGCTGCAGCTGCCCCCCCTGCGCACGAGCTGTGCCATTCACAGCACACGCTGGCTGGCACCCACCTGCCACCTTCCTGGGAAGGAGAAGGGGCAGGACCTCAGACGTGCCCCAGAACAAGGGCTCAGCTATTTACCGCTAAGTACGAGCCGTGTCTAAAGCTCACAGAGATCCTGGTTTCTTCAGAAATCAAATGGCTCCTGTTCTGCTACCTGTAAGACTTGTGGTCGCAGAGAGGCGAGGGCAGCAGGGCCGCAGGAAGCGCAGGCTTCGAGCGGTGCTTGTTTACACCGCGGTGCATTACCGGGGCCTGTTTACACCGCGGTGCATTACCGGGGCCACAACCAGGTCTGTGTTTCTCTTCTGAGAACTCCTCCACAGGCTGAAGTGACGCAAATGAGAACCACCGGCCAGGCAATACAGGCTACTTACTTACCCGCCGGCTGCCTCCTTTTATCTTTCAGGTCTGCTCTGCACCTGGCTGACACCTCGAGGCTCACCCAGCCACCCCTGCAGCCACCAGGCACGCTGCTGGCCCAGTTCAGCTGCTCTCTATTTGGTTTTAACTACGGCCTCCCACATATCTCGCAGCCTTCCCAGCCCACCGCACTTCCCAGGGGACAGCCCAGCCTCTTCTGAACAGACGAGGCTCGCAAGCCAGCTTTAACAGCTAATACATAGCGTGGACGTAATTTGTACAATTCTTTATAAAATCTTTTTATCTATTTTTGTAATTGAACATACCTGTCTTATTGACAGACTGAAGTACCAATAAACTTAATTGGGTTCCTGTTTTCCTAGTTCTGTCCTTCTGAACTCCAGGGAAGGCGTGTGCACGGGGAGGAGGGAGAAGGGGGCTGTTCCCAAGTCCCGCGCTCCTGCTTATAACATTCATTACCAGAATCTACCTGGGAACTTGATTTGTACAAGGTCTTTGTCACTTTTTATACCAAAGCGAGAGTCCCAACAACTACTCAGCCAGCAGAAAAGCGTTACGAACAACGGAGAAGTATTCCATATAATGTGGAAGAATTTCCATGGAGCAGGTTTCCCTTCATAAAACATTCCCTGGCTAAAGCCTTTAAGGGAACCCTCAGTTCGTACGGATCAGCCTTCAAGTGAGGTGCCCAGCTCTCGGCACCGATGTGGCGATGCCGGATTTTTCCATCGGCAAAGATGTGACAGTCTCACTGATGGGCACCAGCTGAACCTGGTTTCAAATCACTGAACTCACAACATTTGGAGGCCTGTTTGCTGGTTAACTGCACACTTGTCTTTTTAAAAGTTACTTTCCAAATATGAGACTGTTTCTGAAAGAATTTATCTCAATCTGCAAACTAGTGTAGGATGAACCAAGTACATAAGAAAAATAGTTTTTACACCTATTACCTTCAGTGTAGTTGTAGAATTGCACTAATAAAGGCGGGGGAAAGTGCAAAGAACAGGTCCCTGTTCATAAAGCTGCCTCAGCCAGCATGAACGCATAAACCGTAACAAAAATAGGGGTAACACCACATGCGGTAAGTTACCGTTAGCGGTGGGACACAATCTTTCCTTCCCTTGTATTTGAAGAATTATTAGTGGTTCGGCCCCTAAACATCAAAGTGGTTTTTCCTCCCTATTTCAATTTCCTGCCATATTAAACTGCCAAACACATCTGATCGCCTCCCTGAACTGCTTCACCAATCTGACGCTCATCAGGCTTAGAACGGCCTCGGGTCTGAGCAAGCCTGGTGACAAAAGTTCTCTCTACTCAAACTCTAGGTGTCTTCCATAGAAACGAGGCTGACAATTTTTTAAGTGTCACTACTTTATAGATGGTAACACAGGTAAGAATATACATTGATAAATGTAGGAATATGCAAACTTTTTTTTTTTTTAATTTATTTTTTATTACTCCACAGCATAAATCTGTGTTTAAAATAGGAGAAAGTGCGTATAGGCTACACGCGCAAAGGAACTCGGGCACCTCGTCCCAACACTGAGGCTTCACTGAGATCCAGGAGCTGCCGTGCCCCAGCCCAAGGCACAACTGGACCCTCAACCTTTCTGGCCCTGCCTCACCTGCCAGGTGGCTGCTGGTGGCCACACACTGCTGCCTGCTAGCCAGCCACCTGCCCGCCCGTACCGGCCTGACTTGACCACCGCATCCCGGGCTGCCAGGATATGCAGCTGGAAGGAGGTTTTCATACTCCTCCCAGGCGTAGGCGCAACCCGTTATGTTGCTGGGAGCCCAGAAGGAATCAATTTCCCTGCAGCAGCTACTGTACTTCGTAGCAATTAATTAGCCATTAAGCACAGACAGCGCCGGGTCTGCCTGTCTCATGGTTCTCCCCCTGCCCCCACTTCCACTTGGGCACAAAATGCTTCGTTTTACAAAGCTTACGCATGTCAGACCAGGCGATCAAATCCAGGCAATCCCACCTCCGCAGCCAGAGCGCGACCCCGCGCTGCGGGACACAGCCTGACCCGTCCTGCCACTGCCCCATCCTGCGCGCTGACCTCCCAGTACCGGCCGCCTGCCCCTGCCCGTGACATAGGTGAGGGAGGAAAAAAGGAGGAGAAAAGAGGAAAGAACCTGAGACCTGGATGAGGCACCTCTATTCCAGGGCAGCGTTCGCAACTGAGCACCGAGCTACAACACGGTGACACTGCGACCGCTGCGGGGACACTCCGCCCTCCTGCCGGGCTGGCCCCAACAGCCCTGCACCAGCCTGTGGGCTTCAACGAGTCCCACGCCGAGGTGCCCTGCAAATCCCCCCTTCCCGCTGGTTCCTCTCCTCACCCCAACACGATGTGAGGCTATACGAATTTCATTAGATGGCAAAGCCGTTGTGGGTCTTCTGATAGGAACGTAGCCCTGTGCCATCGCTACTTCGCAAGTGTAACCCAAATTTGCTTTGACAAGTGACATACACCTCGTAGAGTAAACATGAACCACCTCTGTGGAAACAGCCTCGGTCCAAAGCACAGATACATCTTGCTTAGTCATAAAAACTTTTTTTTTTTTTTTTAAACAATACTGTAACTTAGTAATTTACAAGCTGAAACTGATCACCCGGTATTGGAAATACGTCACAGCAAGTTACAGTTATCACTAGGACTTCACAGCAAATAAAACTTGTAACTAAACATGCACAGATCATTATATATACAGTGATAAAAAAATAACGATGTACATTTTCTTGTAAGAAGAAATTAAGTAAATTCTTTGTGCATTTCAGGATTGAAACAGCTAACCTATATAAAATTACTTTAAAATATGAAGTAAATATTTAACCCAAAACTTGAGAGATCTTTTGTAATCTGCAATATAGCCTTCTCATTTCGGTTTTTCTTTCTCTGACACAGAACAACTTAGGAATTTTATCCTCTAAGATATTTAATAGTAATGTGCAGATATAAAAAAATACGTCCTTTGTGGCAAGCTCAAACATATATATATATATATATTTACAAACCTCCAGAACAAGTTAGCAGTAAAAAACACAGAAGTAGCAGATTGACATAGTGCTTTATTTAAGCTGTCTGTACGAAGGAAAATAATGTGCATCCCTATCATATACGTGTAAAAATACTAAGGATGTACAGTGTACAAAAACAGTTTCTTGTAGTTATTTCACATCCTTGTGGGTCATATACTTAAGGAAATAAACAGTTTAAGTATGACCAACAGTAATACGGTTTCTTGGGTTCATAATCGTGTCTGCTTAATATCCTTAACCATATGACTAGATCTTGCATGGATCTAATGAAAGAACTAGCAAGGTCAAGAAATGTCACAAACTCTAAAGCTACAGGGAGGTAATTCAATTACCAATTTAGAGGTTTTTATTTAAATAAATACTTTACATTTCATGCTTGCCTGTAATGCACTACCAGGAGCAAGATAAGGAAATTCTACTGTAGACAGTACAAACAGTAGCAGCAAAGTGTGTACATTGAGGTGTAATATATAGACCCTGCAGTTAGTAAGGAAAGACCTTACTTTTGTACTCTAGGAGAAGCACATGGCCCCTGCAAGAACAGTCAGCTTTAAGAAGCCGCAAGTAAAGATGGAAGAAGAATGTAAAACAATACTGGAATAAATGTTCTTTAAGCAACAGGAATGTACTGGAAGATGGATTAGTGTGGAAAGCGAAGCCGTGTGCAAAACTGCCAAAATCCAAACAGAAATGACCTATTTCCTCCGAGATGGCTGCAGTACAAGAGGGCATAGTATGTCATGGAAGGCAGTACAAGCTGGACTCAGGTCTGAAACGTACTGTGCTCAAAAGGCTCGCCAAGGTAACCAGCCACCACCTCCTGTCCAAATCCAACCACAACCGCGCACAGCAAAAGAAGAGCTTCAAAAGTTTCCCCGGGCACCGCTTGCCCATTTGTCTTTCACCCGTTTCTAACACTGGTAAGAAAGAGAATCCGCCAACCCCCGGCAGCACCCAGCGGCCGCTGGCTCTCTCCGTAGCATAAACTTGATCAGCGATGTTTTGGAAGGCAGGCAATGCAAACGCAAAGTGAAGTCTCAGAAGGTTTTCAAATTATTCACTGAATATTATTATTTACTGCAAACCACGTTCTAACTAGCTGCGCGATGGTGAGCTAACCACAGGGCTGCTTCTGCAGGCAAGGAAGAGCTGGCCAGAGGTGCGGCACCCGTTGTCATTAGCTTGAGGTGCCCCATGTTAAGAAACTTATTGCTATTACAAGCTGAAAACATAGGGAAAAAACACAGGCATGTAACACGGAGTTTTGAGTCGCCATAGTTTTAGTCTGTGAGTACGAGGCCTTTGCAGAGAACTAATTAATGCCCATCTATCTATTAGGTACTCGGTTATTTCAGTCACTCACTCACGGTGTCAGTGTAGACACCTCCACACGACCAGTGCAGAACAGACCTGCGACGCGTTTGCTGTGCTCCTCTCTTGCCGTAGAGGGATAATCTCTACACGTGTTTAGTGTTACAAGGTGACAGCAGGAGATCCTACATAGCTAGAATATACATCACTATATATTTCGGACTGATTATCCATCCATTACTAAAGATAAAACACGCAACATGAAAAATTGTCTAAATTAGTCTGCGTCTTTAGCTGCCTTGCTAAAATGCCCGTCTACCCCTTGACCGTCCCAGCATATGCACTGCCAGCAGTGGGCTTCATGCCGGGGCACTCGGCGTTCCACGTCAAGAGGCTAAGGCATCTGCGCAGGAACATCTCGCCTTTCAGACTCAGCTACTCATTCACACAACGCAACCAGTAATACTCTGCGACATCACAGTCTTCGTGGGAGCTAACAGGACCCGAACGCAGAGATACTGCCAATGATAATCCCATGGAGTCCGGGCTTTCAGGTGTCGTTAGCAAGGGCAGGTGCGCACTACGGCGGCACTGCGCAGTGTCCCGACTCCTAGCACCAAGGGGGTTATTATTAAGATTATCATTGCTGAAGATCGAAGCTAAAGTTTATGCACATGTTCTGTTAGATACAGATCTTCGGAAATGGAAAGACGTTTTCCTATCAGTGGAGCGTTTCTCGCGATGTTTTAAACTCAGTCAATCAGGTACCACGGTTACACGTAACGTGCTGGGGTTTGAGACTTTGGGTTGAGGGCAAACCTTCCTTGAGAAGGGCTGATCCCAAAAATTTACTCTTTCATTTATCAAAATAAAGTGCTTCTCTTGTAATCACTGTGGTCTCATTGTTCAAATGTAATTCCTTCATATAGAACCGAAATTTTCTATTGCGCTGTCAGGCTCTTCCATTACATTTATCCTCAATGGAGCACAAAGACGTAGCTTTTTTGTCTGTTTGTTTTTAACCCTTTGGCACATGAGGCTGGAATTCCTCACCTCTATTGCCAAACAATTAAAAAACAGTATTTCATTCACAAAAATCTGATTCTAAGCAGTATGTACAATTTCAGAGCCATGTTAAAATTTCCACGTGGGAGAAAAGTGCATCATTCCCTTCAGCTTGTACAGTCCTTCCATATAGTACAAAATTAACTGCTATAAGCCTGTTCTATCTAAGATGTAGCAGCATTTGCAAACATGACACATACAATCCTTATCTCTAAAAATAAATACTACCGCAGTATAACAAAACAAAACAAAACAAAAAAAAAAAGGGGAAAAAAAAAAAAAAAAGAGAATATTCAGAGTAAAACACCTGGAGAAGAAGCTAATTCACAAACCCAAAAGAAAAACGAGTACGGCAAACACCTGTTTACCTTGGTGCACACATTTTGGTGAAAAGCAATACCATTATGCCTGTCTACATTCTTCAGCCATCAGAGGTGATGTATATCATGAAAGAAAAAGAAAAGCATGAGAAAGATGTTATCTGGTGCAAATTATAAGACCCCTAAACAACTTCAACTGCTGCTTTTACGCCTTCATTTCTTGCATGTATAATGTTCGATTCTCCGTGATTGCACATGAACCTGGAAGTTCTAAGTGGCAGGCTGGGTGAGCCCAGCCCTTCTGCTTCTTCTGTAGTATCCAACAGTAATTAAAAAATAATATATATATATATTTATATATATCAACAGTTTAAGTCCTTCTCTCAAATGTTTCCCAAACAAATTCCAACCAGATGTTAATGACAGAGACCTGCTTCAAGTAATGATATGCCTAACAAAAACCTTGCATATGTACATCACCACCCCTATGTTTCCTTGTTCTAACCAGCACAAACAGATGCAAGAAAATGTTATAGACTAGTCTTTTCAGACTAATTACAATTTTGATTCACCTTCAGGATGAAGATAAGCTGGACCAACACGTTTTTTGTTTAGCCTCCACTGTGAGGGAAAATAGATGACGGCTTGCGCACAAAGTGTACAACGCTGAAGTCATCTACCTTCAAAGAAACTGTTAGTAACTTCTTGACATTGCTGTTCTGCTGAGACTGTGGGCAGCAGCAACAGCAGGAGAGCGTAGTAGAGAAAAATCTCGTATTTCATGCAAAACCAAACTGGATTTTGGATAGGTCTGGGAAAGACACTTGTTCAATTTGGAATGGTCTCTGAAGGTGCCCCTGCTACCTTAAATAGGATCTAGTACTGGTGGTGATGTTCAGGAATCATTTTCAGTGAGAAACCTAAGATGACAGTGAAGCAGCAGAACAAAAAAGTTATTCTCGTCCACTTGCAGAGTAGGAAAACTGGGGGAAATGCGGCCGCCTCTCATTGTCCATGCAGTCCATACCATCCTCATCATCTGTATTAAGGGAGAAGTTCAAAATGTCATTATATTTGCAACAAAATGTTATTATTCACCTGATATGCAGTACATCTTTCAGGGTGCAATGCTGAAGTCGAAGGCTCAAGTTAAAGTCAGACTTCAGTCACGTACGCCTACCCTCATACAGGAGAATGATGCTCCCATCCTTTCAGTAAGTCACTGCTTATTTCAGGGTGGTTTGGTTCGTTCGTTTGTTTATGACCATCACCTCAGAACTGCAGTCATTGCTGCCCCTTCCAGGCTAACCAAAACACGCCAGCACATCCAGCTCCTGGTAGCACAGAAGCCGACTGCCGACTGAACCAGCCACTTTCCATTGTTTCTTAAGGTGAGTTCAGGAAATTATAATCTCACTGTAGTTACGTTTAAGTATTCCTCCATTTCTAACAGGGAGTTAGAAGGAAAACCAAAATGAACAGTTCACGCAGGTTCTATGTGTTTCAATTCTTACATATTATTTTTTTAGTAAACTGTTTATTTCTACAGTATTTACTGGGATCAGAGGAAACACGGACTAAGCCAAATTCATAAATATTTTTATTTACATAATTCCTGCAGTGCCAATGGAAACCAAGCACCAGATGTTGCCTAACTGAGAATTTGGATCTACATTCTCACATGGATTTTTTTAGCAGTGCTTATTATTAAAGACTCCTATTGAAACTGTCGTTCTAATGATGTATTTATATGCAGACTTTCAGAATTATGTGTCTTTTGTACCTTTGTATATTCTACATATAAAAACTAGAGTTAATGGAGGTTTGGGCAATCGCTGTGATGAGGCTGCTTGACTTCAACAGTGCCTCTCAGTTCTGTAACTTCAAATATAATCTCCCTTTTACACTGTCAATTTAAATTAGGCTAATGTACAAAGCCTGTTTGTTTTGCTATCAGTTTAATTACTGTAGATACAAGATATAGTTTCAATATTCACTTAGCGTGATTTCCAAAACTTTGATATTTAAATAACTGGCCTAAATGTTATAAAAACGATTTCTTTTAAAAGATTTCTTATTAAAGATCTTTAGCTCAGCAGAAACCCTCTGATACACAGTTACCGACCTTCCACCCCTAAAACACATTTTAACCCACACACATCAGGCAGAGGTGATACCAAGTCGTAGGTAACACAATTACTTGTAGATTTTACAAGATAAATAATTACAAAGCATTTCCCATTGCAATACCCACAAAAGGCAAATGCTCACGTGGTCCCTGAACCCCTGCGGATTTCCAGATCTACCTGACACAAGAGAAAATTCACCTTTGCGCTGCTGGGGATGCTACTGACCACAGCCTCAGGCGAGGCAGCCCAGCCAGGTTGCTGGGAGGGCTTTCCCACATCACAGCTGACCGCACTGCTGCTGGTCATCACCCCCCGTTTTATCATTCTTACGGCTGGGGTGGGGTTGCAGCTCATGCTAAGTTGCTGCAGCCAGACGCTTACCAGAGGCCAAGACAGGTACTTTAGGTAGGCAGGTTGTTTCCCTGCATTGGTACTGATCCCTTGCTCTGGATTTAATAAATTTAAAGCTGAAGTCTTAGTAGCATACAGATATTTTGTACTGCTTCAACCTTCGATGGATAAATAGCCCTTCTCATTGCATAATGTGGAGTTTCAAGAGATCAGGACTTTATGATACTGAATCACAGACTGCAAGTTAATCCAAATTTTAGCAAAATCTTTTCAAATTCTTATCATGATAAGATGGGAGAAGAATGGGTGGGGTTTTTTCACAGCAGGAAGATTTAAAATCCCTTAAATTACTGTGTTCAAACACTAAAAATGCAAAGTCCAGAAAATACTCCAGATCTACATACCAACAGAAAACTGTAGCTAAACTTTGGAATCCTAAAACAGAAAAAAATGAGCTAGCTCTATGAAAGGGTAATAAACCTTTAACTAAACCCTTTATTGTCTACCTTTGTGATCCTCCTTCCACATCCTCCAATTCAAAAAATAAATAAATAAATAAACAAAAAGATCTCACTTAAAAAGAAAATTAATTCAAGAACTCAGCACCAAGATTTTAACTACTCTGGATCGGTGAATTAAGCCAGAGCTTCTTAAGCCCTGGCTGGGCTGATCGGATCATGACTCTTGTGTGTGTACCAGATGACAAAAAATATAGATGACAAAAATAAAAACTGTGGTGAAATTACATTCACTCCGACAAAGAAACTCTGTGCAATGCCCAGTGCAGCAGTTACATCTATATTAATAACTTCTTTAAGAGCTCGGCTGAAGCACAGGACTCAATAGGAAATTTCATTTTCAAGTAATTGATATCTACACAAGAGACATGCACTTATCTCTGGCAGCTCTTCTCTTTTTTTTTTTTTTAATCTTTCCCCTTTTGGTCTTCAAAGTATTTTAAAATACACCTATCTCACTAAACCTAGACAACATACTAGCAATGTCCATATGCTTAAAGCAGGGTCCATGTTCCAAGTACTTTGCTGAACTAGGACCTTGACTGTAAACCAGCAAACATTTGAAGCTGGTGTTTTCTCTTATTTAAAAATAAAACAAAACAAAACCAAACAAACAAACCCATAAAAACCTAAACAAAACAAAAACCCACACCAAAAATACCCCCAAAACCCAACCCAGAATGTTCTAGTATTTTGTTTTGTAATTACTCCTTCTTTAAAAACACTGTCATTGAGAGTTACTCTTACACACTTCCGTATGAAGATTATCAGTAACAGTGAAAATAACTTTCCCATTCAAACAGAAAAAACCCTTAACACAATGCTTTATTATAAACTGATTATTTTTAAGTTATGCTTATGCATAATTTCTGACTTACATTTTTCAGGCGGCGTTATTGTAATAGTCTGAGCTGTGAATTCTTCATCAAAATACCTGGTGTCTGTCTCAGATGTCACTTGAGGTTTAAAAGGAGGTACAAGCTGAAAGGGACCAAGAAATAAAATGAATGACTACACTTGAAACCAGCTAAATTACTACCAGGAAAACACATAAGTTCTTCTTTTCCCCTACACCCCTGATTGAATGAGTAGGTCTGTGTAGAAGCAGACAAGTCTCTTAACTTCTAGTAAGAGCTAGAAGCCTTTAGAGTCAATCCCCAAAAAAACAGTTCTGAATCTAGCTACTAGCACAACACAGCTAAATTCCAGGTATCACTCTCACACAACTTGCAGATAAATTGAGCTGCATAAAGATAATTACCTAGAAGCTCCTCAGGCCATTCTTCTAATTACCCACATCAGCAAAGGCACCTCTCGCCACAACTGGGCGGTATCAGCTAAGGCCAAAAGGACTATACAGAAAGCACCATGGTTTGGGGTTTTTTTGCAGGGTTATGGCCTCCATGTGAACTTACCTTTAGAAGAAATTATGTGAATGTGACAATAAATGTTAGATTTGAAAAAAGGCCAGTTCATCTTATGCGAGTTGCTGGATCTAATCCTGCCTACTGCTTTCACGGCACGGTGCAGGATTTCCCAGCAGCAGATCACCAGTGTTGCTGACTTCCCTGCCCCTCTTTGGAACCAGCCGTGCTACCCACCTTCTCCTCCCGAGTAACTGCCTACAGGCCAAAGATTTTAAGGCAGGCATAGTCAGCACGGAGCATCAGGCTGCCCAGCCAAAATGATACAGCAGGTTAGTATGTATGCTATGGGAAATGGGGGGGGTGGGGGAGTGACAATGTTTTGGGTTGTATCTCAGAGCCCTTTAGTGTTATCTCCTCATATGCAATTTAAAATACACACCCTGAAGATAGTGTATCAACCTCCCTTTCTATATACCAGGTGGCATTACGGTTCACTGATATTATCAGAGCTTTCGTGTGGTTTTCACAGGTTTCATGAACACTAACACCAAACAATTAAATTTATTCATTTACCCCACAGCAAAAGAAGCTGTACTGCTGTTAAATCCCCTCCCAAGTTCAATACACTTGGCACAATTTATGATACACAAGGTACACTGCAGAAACTCTTCTTTTTGATGTCATTTTTCACAGTAGTAAGATCTTTGTTATTTTGCTATGTTCACTGCAGAACTTGTTTTTGTTTGGTTTTGGGTTGGGGTTTTTTGTGGGTTTTTTTTATAGCTTGGAAAGCTCTGCATGAGCTGGTGAATGTTAGAATCAGCTCTGGATCCCAGCACTAAGCAAAGGACACTACACAACAGACAGACAGAGCATCCAAATCCCCAAAAAGCTAGGCTGCCCTGTGAGGACTAGGCTGTGTAAGTATGTAGCGCTGCACAACCAGCCAAAGGAGCAAGGTTTTCAACAAGATACTCTTCACAGTAGATCTCTATCCAGAAAATCACCATGAATTCATTCCTTTACAGCTTGGGATGAGGCATAAAAGATTAAAATGTGGTAAAGCACATAAACAGCGCACTTAAAACAGCGAGACAACAGCAAAAAAAGCTAAACGAAAGTATGCATAGGTGCATACACTCACATAAAACCTCTCTGCATTTTTATATCACCATTACAAATGCACACACAAACTCCCACTGTTTCCAAATCCAGGCTGAAAACGGCCACCCAGTTCTTTTCATGTTTTCCCTCTCACACAGGACGTATTACACTGACAGCTGGTAGTATGAAAGTCATGTTAGCTGGAGCAAGATACCTTCACTGTACTTTGCAATAAGAGAACCACCACAATGCTGGGTAGTTCTTTTGATGTAGGATGAGATTCTGCTGCCATCCCTCCCAGGATACACTTAAAAGTCCTTCAGCATCACCCTTCATTCAACACTTTCACTCTTTTTCTCCCTGCAACAGTTTGTTGTTCTTTTTACTATATACTAGAGCTCTACTTTATCTGATCCAAATGTTCAGTAACAGTCCAAGCAACTGTTGAGCAAAAATAGATCTATCACTTTCATATACTTGAACAGTAAAATAAATCTGATTAATAATTTTACAAAACTACATTCAGTTTTCCCTTACATTTTCCTGAATGGAAAAATACAAACAGCAGAGGAGTATTTGAAGTAAAGGTTTTGGGCATTGTAGGATAAATGCTTAAGCAGCAAACATCAGAAGGCTCTTCCAGGTATAAATCCAATTTAATCCATTGTTTAAAAATATTCTTTTATATTGTACAAATTCCTGAACTTTTATGAAAATTATTTCTATATGCATCTTGGCCATCCCAATCAATTCTGCACTGTTAAAACATAATTCCAAAGTTGTATGTCCCCCCAGTAAAGCAACCACACAAATCCTAAGCTCAGAGTTACTCTAGTAGAACATCCCATGCCACTGTTTTTCTCACTTTCCTGTCTCAGCGAATACTCAAAAAGTAAAAAAAAAATAAAAATACAGAAAGATTACATGAAGCCAAGTAATGTGCTCTACTCAAGGCCAAGTGACCACCACTGCACATCCTTTTAAAAGACACATTCACAGTTCTCTAGCAACTGAAGTAAACATCAGATAAATTCAGTATGAAAAAACCCCAACAAAACATTAGATAACAGGTTTATAATAAACTATTATATACTATTAAATCTACTATTTCCCCAACTGGGATCGTTCTTCCAGATCAGAAACAGAAAAAGCCATTTCACAAGAATTAAAACTTTTCATATGAAAGACAAGCTTAAGAAAAATTTTCTTGTTTCTTGGGCCAAGGACATGAAACAATGTCTTTCCAATGGCGCAACACACATCACCAGAAGAACAAACTGCTCTTGCTATGAAGTAAACCAGAGACCTTTCATGCTACAACTACTATGTGAAAAGAACGAGAAAACATTGCAGCCTTTAACAACTGTGATTTAGGTCAAAGTAGTTAATGAAAAACAAAAGGAAGAGTAGGGTAAGATCAATATATAGCAATGCATGGATCTGCATCTGGAGAGGAAAAAGATAATGTATTAGTTGACAAGTTTCTTCCTTCAAAAACTTGCTGGCTAATTACTGGTTTAATCAGGGCTTTTTTCCCCATCCCCTTCTTTTTTTGTCCACTGAAATGAACAGGCCCCACTATGACTTTAGATCATCCCCTCTGAACTACTAATGGTTACAAAAATATTTTGAAAACTTTATATTAGGAAAAGAAGTACACTACTAAATAACTTGTAAGGAACAAATAATTACAGTAATAATTTCAATGAAAAGCACCATTAAAAGAAAACTCATCAATCACATGTGATGGAAGCTGGGGCTCCAATTCAATGCTCTGTAGCTAGGGTTAATAAAAAAACTCTGTATCAATAATATCCAGTAAGGCAGCTGATAAAAATTTCCAGTTATGGCAAAAGTTCAGCTGTCTGGGGAAGTGAAACAAGCAAAACACACGGAACTCCAGGCTGTAACCAGAGGGGAGGAACCCGATGCAAATTTATGTCACTAGTGATTTAGGATTCAAGTACCTCTTATATCCCGGACATTAAAGGCAGCTGGAAACTTCAGTGACTCCAAAAACAAACCATGCAATCATGTGGCTCTGCACAGCAGCTTACGCCGGTATTTATACAAGCTATACCCTTGCATACGCCAGCCACCCCCTACAGCCCATGGGAAAGAGGAAACGGTAGCTGAGATTTAAGACGCACAGATACAACTCAACTGAGAGCAGCAGGAAGGTTTCTCAATTCTTTCCATACTCTGCCTCCTTCCCTCAATATCAATTTCCAGTGGCACAGCTGTGAGGACAGCCAGCACTGGGGATCCTTTCGAGCTGCTCTACCCCACCTACACCAAACCAACTGTGAATGGAGTCTTGTGGACATCCCACTCCAGACTCCTGACCTGCCACCAAAGGCACGCCTCCCCCTCCGCCAAGTAAATTCGTCCTCTGACCTTCATGTAATTGTTGGGATATTTGCAAGACACTTCCCCAGTTCTAATGGGAGAACCTCTAACATAATTCTTGTCAAGAAATAAGGAACTGGCACGCAGAGCTCGGGCATCACCTCCAGAAGCAAGTGAAAGATGAAGTAAGAAATCCATTCCCAACCACTTTTCAGACAAGGCAGAAGCACAAAGTACGGTATAACCAACACACGCAAGCGTACGCAGAGGGATGCAGTACCTCAGCGCCACACTCAGAAGGCTGGGGACAGAACCAGTCATGACAGCTTTTCTAAGCCGTGTCACCAACATGCCAGGCCATGCTACAGAAACTTAGTAATCATCTTTCTGGAGGGGTCTCACCTTTGTTCAAATTTGTGTCAGATTTTATTTTAAAACACGAAGTAAAATCTCCACAAATTTCAGCTGTAATGAAACGACTAGAAAGACAAATACGGCACAACTGCTGCAGAGAAAACTGCTTAGATTGACACGGAGCCTGAATAAGAACTGACAAGCTTCTTCCTATGTCCCACCCGAGACTGAAGCTGAGGTTTAATGACAAAAACCAAACCACCCAACGTTAACTACAGCCATGACAATCACAATGCAAAGACGTCACTGTACAGCCAGCGGCATTTCACGTTTGGTGCCACACAGAAATGGCATCCAGCCGCCCTCACCACAACTTCTCCCCACTTCTGACCTGGGGAGCCAGGAAGTCAGAGAGATGTGAGCAGTACGAGACATACCCAGTAACCTGTGTCCAGAAGGAGTGAGAGGAGCTTTTGTTAAGCACAGGCCTTGTTTGTCTGCAAGAGAATCACACTGTTTGGTCCTGGCTGTCAAGCTTTAGTATGGAATGAATGACTTTCCTCCTCTAGCAGTCTGTGCAAATTCAGGCAGAACACGCTCAAACCAGACAGCAGACTGCATCTCCAGCACCCGACAATTTACTCTGGGGACCAGAACTATGGATCTTCTGCATTTATGTATTACACACACACACAGAGATATGTATGCGTGTGTACAAATAAAGAAATAAAAGTCTAAACTCAGTTTGAGTTCAGTGACTATAAGAGTTGATGTTCAAGACAAAAATCCAATTTCACATCCATCTGTCAAGCTGAATCTGCCCCGGTGATTTCCAAGGCTTGATGTTAGAAATGACAGCAAAAGCAATATCAAATTCTTAGCGTCTTTATTATCTGCAGTGAATGGCATTTCCATTTGGCATCCATCAAGAGCAGCGTGTGAGAAACACCACTGGTTTTCCACAGATCAAGACCAGGGAAACCTGCCACCCATCTCTCAGGGGAAGGAAAGGGGCAGGTACAGTACCTGACTGTTACAGCCACACAAAGATGAACAGACAGGCTCTGTCCTACACCTTGAGCTTTCTCACGCTTACTGAACAACTACACAAATACTTCGAGTAAGAGACAAAATATGCAACGTTATTTGCTCAAAAGATAATCTGACAGGAATCATTTGCCTTGGTGTTGTACAGGAAGTGGATGAAACTACTTCAAAGAAATGTGAGGCATTCGATTTCCCAAATGAAAAACATGATGCTTAAGAGCATCACTCTGATCTTCCTTCTCCTTTTAAAGTGAATTTTCTTTCCAATGAACTCAAAATTAACACTACCATAAGAATCTCATCCACCAACAGAC
>JAVJGJ010000059.1:85769931-85782070 GCA_035590215.1 Microhierax caerulescens
GAATCTCATCCACCAACAGACTGCAGCTGAATAGTACCCGAGATAAGTGTGAAAGGAATGAGGAGAAGCTATACACCACCCCCGCTGAATTATTCATTTACATAAACGATATAAGTAGATTATAATTTCAAAACTGCCAAACACCCTAATTCTTTACCTATCATATAAATGCAAAAAAAATGATCATTGTTGTTCATATTCAGGTTTTATTCATAAGAAATAACTATTTGAATCTTACTTATGGTTCAACTTCAGTATGACATTTCGAGTTGTCCAATTAAAAAAAAAAATATCACTGCCACATCCCAACATATATGCTGCTTCTTTATTGATACATTACAATGTATGAGATGAATTCTGCTTTTTTCACAGCTTATGTATTTTGAAAATTTATTATAAAAGTTAAGTACAAAACAGGTATTTCATTAATGCGTTAAATTGTCATCATGCTGTATTTCAGCAATTTACATCTAGCTTATTATTCAGGTCTGACAAATGTCAAAATCTGTGTCAAATGTTGCCGTTCTTTCTGACTATGGAAGTTAGTTAAGTATTGGTAATCAAGCGTTCATGATTTGATGTCCAGAAATCAAACTTTCATCTACAGTAAACTTTCCTGAGAACCAAAACTGCAAGGTTGTTATCTTCAAGAATCAAACAGAAGAGACAGATTAGCCAAATCAAAATGGTGGAAAAAATAAATGACACTGTGAGAAAAGAATGAGGTCATATCACTGAAATACACCTTTGTGCTTCATCACAAGCATGCTCAGCTGGAAGGGCTGAAAATATGTCCAACACAAAAAATCCAAAAGTACCTGAACTAACAAACTAGCTAACTTACCAAATGATATTCCAAGTAAACAGTATTTGCACATGACCTAAATGTCATTAACTTACAAAATACCATAAAGCATTCTGAAAGGACAGTAGCAAAGCTTGTCTCAAAATTTTGTATTTCTGTGATCTGTATCGTTAATACATGTTCCCTCATTTATACATCTTTTAAGCTCCCATCAAAACAAACGCTTGCTGACCCTAAAAATCATGCAGAGATACTAACAACACAAAACCTTAGTTCAGTCTTTCAACATTAGATCATCAACAACAGTATTTTAATTAAAAATATGTAAGTCCTGCGGCTGTGTGGTACTTAGTTGCCAGCTGGGGTTAAACCATGACAAGTCCTTTAAAATACTGATTTTTCCTTCCTTAGCAATATTTTTTCTATCCTTTTTCTGATCCTAGCTCAGTTACCAAAGGAAACAGGAGCTGATGACATTATGCACTCTGTCAGTCTGCATGTCCTTCCCTAATAAATTTCAAATGGCTCGGCAAAGGCACCAAGATGGAGAAAAGACCAGGCACATAGACAC
This sequence comes from Microhierax caerulescens, assembly GCA_035590215.1. NCBI lineage: Eukaryota > Metazoa > Chordata > Aves > Falconiformes > Falconidae > Microhierax > Microhierax caerulescens. The sequence goes on from JAVJGJ010000059.1 coordinate 85,771,308, forward strand.
TTCCCACAGAACTACTTAATCTAGTTTACTGAATTGAAAAGAGACATTCCCCGTCCATCCCGCCAAAACTAGATTTTCCACTGATGGAAAGACAGTAATTTGAGCTGAGCTTCAAGCTGTTCAGTAAACATTTGTGTAGGGACTGGTTCTTCCCTATCCCCGGACAAGACCTGCTGCCCAGCCAGCAGCACGGCCGGGAGCTGGAAATACCCCGCGGATACTGCTAGGACACTGCACCTGGTGGTCCTAGGCAGGGGAGAAGAGTTGGGATTTCAGCAGTGGAAAGACACACAGGCTTCTGCGAGGGGATTTGCCCACAGACAAACTCTGTTTTCCCAGTGATACAATGCTGGCACAATGGACAGAGAGAAACCACAACCCCCAGGACTACAGCAATGAACTAAGTTTAAGAACCAGACACCCTTATGTATATTCCTCCCTGTACGTTCAAGCAGCCGGGGGAAGGGGTGGTAATCACCACTAGGGCTGCCCAGATAGCTTAAAGTAGCACTGGAAACACAATAAAAAGATTGGACTGGTTAGCCATTTTCAGATCTTTTTGCTACTTCAGATAGCAACAACACAAAAGTAAGTAGTGGGGGTCACTTCTGCAGGTTTTGTTGCAGTGCAAATAACTGTACAAAAATAGTACGACTCCAACAGCAACAGCCTAAAACCAGATGTTGGTGTTTTCCTACTTCCCTTCTGCCCTTTCCCTTAAAATCTGATACACAAAAGTACTTAAACATTCATTTATGATTATAGTCATATTGCAGATTTTGCCAGGCCTGAACCCAGAGCATCAATTGTGCAATTTTATCATCTGCTACTGTGTCCTAAGTAAACACAGGCAGTCAAAGCTGAAGGGTAAGTAACTGCTTCTTGGAGCAGTCAGACTCCATGCCGAAAGCCACTGCCCCCACACCAAGGTAGGTGCATCAGTCACGCACCCCAGCTTTAACCACTGCCACTTGCCCCTGCTCCCTTCCCAGTACTACCAAATAAATTTGTTAGCACTCCCTAATCTGCTTCAGGAACAGCTGGAGGTATTACCAGAAATCAGAAGATATACGTATCTCAACCCAAATTCCCATACGGCTTTTTTCTTCTTTCATCCATGTTACATGCCGGAGGAAACCCAGTCTTCGCAAAAATGTCTGGATCTCCTTAGCTATGAGGCTACCTGAGTGCCGCAAGCCTAAAGACATACCCAAATTCCTACCTTTAAATTAATGCCCATGTAGGTTTTGTTCAGTGAAAGACCCTAGACAGAATATCTGACAACTTAAGAATATTTCTGCAACCAACCCAAAAAAATAAATATGCTAGAACAATTCTTAAATGAGTAACAGAGAAATTTCAAAAAGCTTCCTGATTGTAGCTAAAAATAAACCAAATATTTTATTTACAAGTATATGGGCTTTTGAAGTCTTTGGGGTTTGCCAAACTATTCAATTTCTCATACTCAGGCACAGAGATAAAAACTCATCAGGGCTGAGATGATCACAGGAAGAACCTGGCACAGGCTGCTCTCTTTCATATGCCCTCATGGTTTTTCTGCCAAAAATAAATACATCTGGTCACAAATGCTAACTACTATACATTTTTCATTTAAAGGCAACGACCTTCTCTGCTCCAGCGTGCCATACAACATTTTATTATCATTGTGTAGTACCAAATTAGTTTAACTAGTTAGTAGTATCAGAGAGCTAATAATTCCATTTGACCATGTGGATCCATTTGACCTGACAGAGCTACTGTTTGCTCCATGAAACTGTAAGTTTGCAGATACATAATTCTGTCTCTAACCACACCAGTGAAGTGATAACTGAGTAAGTACCGATGTACTTAATCTCTAGTGAAAATGATAAAATAAGTGGCACAGGAGCATAGCGTGCACGTGCACAAAACTATCCCCCAGCAACAACTTGGAATACACATGATTTTTTGGTTTCCATTACTCTGAAGGTAAACTTCAGCTCTTTCATTTCTAACCGAAACACACTCTTGAAATGCAGCCAGAAAATGACAGTTTCATGGTGCATAAACCTCAAGCAAGAATACTGTGAAATATTTTTACTATGCAAATAATTATATCAACTATCAATTTTATCAAGTGACCCTACTGCTGAGGACTATACTGCTAATAATAAACAGCAACAGAAGCAAGCACAGAATAAATCTATTTGAAAATCAAATTTGTTTGATGCACATTCCTCCTGAGTTTAGAATACTAAACCCTCTAAAAATATTCATATAAGTGTTCTAATAAACATACTCAGTGAAAGTTCATTAACCTTATGATTATGTTTGAAGTTTGCATTTCAGAGCACAGTCTTACACTCTGCATGCTCCAGAACTGAAAAGATTGTGTGTGCAGAAGGAACAACTGGATATTTTCACCAACCAGACAAATGGCTTTGTTATAGGAACAAAACTATTTTTTAATTAAACAGAAAAACATACTGTCAAAAGCCATTTTCATTATTTTTCCATAAAGAACACACTGTGTGCCAATACTGCACAAAAGCAATTCCTGTGATCCTTTAAGTTAACTGTTCAACTGAGGACATTCAGTTATTTTTTACTGGTAGATTTAGTTATGCAAAGCCACAGTTGACAAAGTAAACAAGAAATTACTGCAATTTCCCCAGTTATAATACTCCAATAAGCCATATCCACCTCCATGAGCATAAAAGCAAAATACCTGCATTGCTATATTTTACATTTCTATAAATATGTTTGTATAAATTATATATATATATACGCACACACACACGGCTGCAAAACACCTCCTTTTATTTTAACAGCTCAGATTAAGATCTTGACTAAAAGACATTTCCCATGTTGGTTTGGCAAGACTTAAAGCAGATGCTTAAAAATTAAGAATATATTTTCTTAACTAAGTATGATGTTGAACACAGACTGGAATAGAGACCTCTTTTTCTAATGTAAAATAATTAAGAAAGCTTTTTCAACAGAGAAAGAGTAATGTAACAGATTTTTGTTTCTCACCCACTCCTAGCACATTGCAATCCAACTGATTTTAGTGGGTTTTTCCAAACTCCAGAAAGGTCCTCAACTAGTATTTTTAGATTTTATCCTCAAAGTGCTTTCCTACAATGTCCTTACATAACCAGCCAGTGGTCGAACTCATAAAGTAACCCAATTAATTTACTTGCTCTGATTATTTATTTTAGAGTTTCTTGAAACCTCATGATAGCACCAGGGAAAAAAATCACACTTTTATCAAGTAACTTCAGAGTACCATATTTTGTATCATCATATACAGGCTCTTATTTCAATTTTGGTATTTGTCAAGAGAAGTACTGCACCAACAACCACACATTTTTAAAATTCCAGTTCAACAACAACTGAAAAAACAGTTTGTATCATTGACATTGTAGCATAAACATATTCTGCTCATTCGTATGTCTTCCATTTTCTTTTTATTTGAACAAAGCAAAAAAAATGAGAAAAAAAATATATCTTTTAAAATTACGCAGCTCAACTGGCAGATTAACAATGTAAAACAGTTGGGGGAAAAAGACAACTTTATCAAAATAGAAGGGGTTTATAGCAACAAGTAAATTCTTACACAAGTACTGAGATAAAAATCGGCTTCTGTATGTAAAACAACTGAAGTCAAATTGAGTTTCACTACTGAGTAAGATAAACTCATTTCCTAAAATCATCTCCAATGTGTTGATCATTACAGGAACAGGCCTGAGTTTAGAGAAAACTGTTCCAATTGAATTCCCAGTACTCGCTTTCTCCACAAGCTGTTTTGGCTCAGTGTTTTAATGCTATTTTAATTTTCTTAGCTATCTCTTTAAAAGTAAGTTTGAAAAAGATTTCTACTTAAACACAAACAATCAGAAAGTAGTTTTTCATTATGAGTCCCTTTCCATCACTTCATTTTCCTATTTCCATAAAAAAAAAAACCTTTTCAATAAAAGGCAGAAATAACAATAAGACCAGGATAAGCTTCCATTACATTTTCTCACATTATCTTGGGCCATACACCTGCTTTTCTCTTGAAGGCCCAGGAAGGAAAAAGGCAAGGAAAAGATTTGGGCATTTACATAATAGAAGAAAAAAAATCTTTGCGGAGCTTAGGTTGGTTTGCAAAATTTATTTTTGGTCCACTGACAAACTATTACTGAAAAACAAAAGATTAAGTAAGGACACCTAGTTCAGAATAATCACTCATTTGTATTAGCACAAGAAGTTGCAAAGAAACCCACAACTAACTTCAGTGAGCAGCAGTGCCATGACTATCAGAAGAAACCACCTTGCAGAAAGCAGATTATTCAATGTCATATAAAGACATACCTTTTTATCATATACATCTTGCCAGTTTACTCCAGCGAAGAAACTATGGCGCATGATTTCTTTTGCATCATCTGGGCCTCCACCAAGCCTAAAGAAAGTGGGAAAAAGGTCACGTTAAACAAGCATTACTCTTTAAAGGGAGATTAGATTATTGTAATGGTTGGAAAAGTGACCATTTGGTTTTGACTACATACGAACAATTCTCACCTGCTTAATATGAATACAGGTGATCTTGAGAGAAAATGTGATAGCAGAAGTACCCATGCCATGGTCTATTCTGTTTGATTATACCAACTACAGTGTTCATTACTGTCGATGAGTTTTTTGAATAATTCATTCACTTTAAAAACACATTTAAGTTTAGCTTTCTTGAAAGACTAAGTAACATTCTGGCACTATTAAAAACCAAAACCAACCAAACAATGCTGACATAAAATTTTGCCAAGGAGGTGCCAGGCACTGAATCAGTAATGACTCACACATCATTTTTATACAGTGTTCACTGCTGTTGCATCTGGGTGCTGTAACAATTAACCAATTACGATAAAATAGTCTCAATCTGAGTCAATCAGTATAAATTAATAAATTGTAGGCCATTATAAATAACCACACTATTCACTGTGGCCCATAGCTTACCACAGCCAGACTCTGTCTGGCAAATCATCTTAGGAAGTGAATTCCACCTACTTTGGGTGAACTTGCCCAAGGTGATTTGAGCTCACGGAAGTGGTCACTGCTGCCAAAAGAGGAGGGTCCCACCCCTGCCCATACCTCTCCGCTCTCCCATCCACAGCATCATTCTCACTGACTGCGAGCTGAGTCAGCTCACTAAACCTGGAAGAAAACTAACTCCACAATGAGAAAATGAGGAAGAACTGGCCGGTTTTGTTGCATTAGCAAGTCAGATTTGACTCAGTAAGTTTAGTGAGCTGCCTTGAGCTGCTGCTCTTGGTAGAGAAATAACTACACACCAGTGAAGGGAACCTCTGCTTGTTTCAACAGCATGTAGACTTTCAGGACTGCTCAGCTCTCATCTAACTTCTTCCTGAGACTGGCTATCCTACCGGTCTAACAGAAAGAAGCTGCAACAGAAAAAAGCTAATCTTAACTGAACAAGCAGCCCATACATGTTAAATATTGACAAGCAAAGTGGCAAAAGCAGTTTGCTTCATTAAAAGGAACTGCTAAAGATATAAAGAGAAATTTTAAAAGCAACCTTTTTAGTAAGATAATTTCCTCTCTAAAGCATTTATTGCAAGGAGCACTAATTCTCACAACCAAGAAAAAGATCTGTATTGGTACTACCCTGCTGACAAATTACAAAAATCTTTATTCTGGACTATGCAGTAACAGGTTGTACAGTTATTCTCATTTCCAAGCTGTATTCCTCTTTGTTTCTCAACTACTCACTGTAAAATTCTCTACATCTCTGCAAAGCACCCCAGTTAGCCTGCAGCCTCAAATTCTCTCAGTATTTTCCCATCCAGCTGCTCAGGGAAAAGTTGAGTTGCAGTTAATCTCATTGCTCCCACCCTATTTTGCATTAGCTATCACCAGAACTTGAATATGAATAAGCTTGTAAACCTAAGACTGTAAGAAACACTACCGTCTGCAAAGATTAATTAAAAGAAAGTATCTTTTCAATTCTAAAGTTTTAACAGATTTGATGGGTCAGATTGTTTGGAGAGTAAAATGCAGCAGAGGATGCTACAGGAACAAATTTTCACTTTATTCTCCATGTATTTGTCTGGTTGGTCACAGTTTGCTTTTACTGCACACAGCAAATTCAGTTACACGGGCATTGCTGGGCAGCATCAGAAAGGCTGACCACTTGTGTTGTCCTGGCTGTTGCACTTGGCTGTGTGCCCACAAATCCTTCAGAGAGACACAGCAACCAGCCCTTCCCTGAGTGCCAGTGAGCAATGCCCACTACTGAAAACTTCTGGAAAACAGACTGAAGGTGAAGGAGGACTAGAGAAGAGAGAGAGACAGACAGACGAATGCCTGCAGCCTTAAAACATGCCAAGAGACTCACAAGAACAACAGAGAGATTAAGGAAAAGAGGGAACCTAAAGGCAAATCTCACTGATTTACAAAGACAGAGGTTTGACTTAGAAACACAGAGGACTGGACACTACTGGTCCAGTGCAGGAGCCACTGGAAAATGGCCCTCTCTCCTAGGCAACAATCTGAGAGGGAAAAGCCCACCACAAAAGGGCACAGACAGCAGCTGGGTGATACTTGCTTTCAAACTACTGTATTTAAATTTAACTTTGAAGATGTATCCTTTAAGGAGTTACTAGTTTACATGGTCTAATATGTGAATTATTTACATGCTCTAATAAGATTTAGCTGTGGCCATCTATACATGTCTCTGGGCATGATCACTTCCAAAAAAAAGTGCTGTAGTCCCCTCCATGAGACACTACAGCCAACTCAGGGTTAACACTCTAAAAAACAATTGAGAGCTTTCCCTCTATTCCAGTACACAATCTAAACCTGGAAAGATCCCTGTGTCTTCTGTGAATGATTAAAAAAGTGTTCTCTTCCATATGCTTTTTCACCTTTTGCTTGTTAAACTCACTTTATATACCATTGCTGTATTGAAAAAGTGGAAATCTGAGATTGTATGGCTGCATATAGCCCTTTCCTGTGACCAACAGGTTCTTTGGCCAGGAAGACCAGACACCACCAGCCTATTTCTACATTACCTCGTATAATTACAGTATTTATTATGTCTGTATAGCCAAGTAATCTCACTTACCGCTTATTTGGATCCTTTATCAGTAGGCCTGATAGTAATGATTTTGCATCTGCAGACAGAGTTCGAGGAAATTTTATGTCCTCCATTAATATCAGTTCAAATAGTTTCTCATGATCTTGGTTGTAGAACGGTAGTCTTCCACACATCATTTCATACATGACAACTCCTAATCCCCACCAGTCCACTGCACGACCATAGTCATTATCTTCCAACACCTAAGACAGAAACCAAAACCAGCTGTAAGACATGCGCTATTCCAGACAGGATCACTTCAATCTATTTGTTGCACATCTATGTGAATGTTTCCAAGACCTTATTTTCAGTGTGCTACAAGGATTCCCAGAACCTGACTCAACAGATTCAACTGCATACCAAGTCATATGCCTGAGCTCACAGAAATTTGAAGCATACTGGGGACCGTACTGCTAAGAGCAAAATAAAAAAGTTGAGAATGACCTGCTGAAAATGATCAGGACTGCATTTCCCCTTTTCCTATGTCGTCCACCACTCCATTTATAATGTAGGCAGCTTTAGGAAGAGACACTATCTATGGGCACTACTGCCTCGGCTAGAGCATTTTTCTGTGGGAAGAAGTGAGGCTTCTCCTTCCTCAATCACTTCCTCTCTCCTTATCCCACCTGTAAGAATAATGCCTCAAATTTAGAAACTCCTTAATCTTACTAAGACAAGCTTAGCTTCTTTAGGAGCCTTGTTTGTATTAAAAGTCCTCAAGGTGTTTCTCCCGACAGTTCCATTACGTTCCATGAAATAGTCCAAATACCTGAACTGTGCTCATGCAAAGAAATACGATGTTTCTATGATACTGTGCTTCTATGATATTGTATGATCACAGAAATATGGTGAAATTTATATAACTTTTTAAACTAATACTTCCAATGTTGTATACCTAAGAACAACCTTCTCCCACAGCCCTTCTCCCAGCAGCCCCAGAGAATTAGAATAAGGAGTCTAAGCAGTGTGTCTTGACCTTAACACACCTTCATCATAAACTGTAGAAATGGAAACATAGCAGCCTACATCCATAATGAAACCACAAGCAATAAGGAAATGGAAGGCTACTGAATATATACATATATAATTCTAATTTCTGTGAATTTTTAGATCATACCCTTTCACTCAAAAAAGATGCCACAGCTAGAAGTTACTAAATTATAACATAGAAGGCAATACAAATGTATGTGCCAAATTGCCAGTATTTGCTGCAGAAAGATCTATTAAAGAGGCAAAAACCTTATAACAAGAAATTAGACATACATAATAAACAGAAAGTTCAAAGAAATGCAACTAACAGTTGGACTATATTTACAAATAATTAAATTATTATTTATAAATAATTGCTTCTGTACCACTAAAAGGCAGATTCTGAAAGGCAGCACATAGGACTGATTTAAAGAGAAAAAAAAAGAAAGAAATAAGCAACCCACAACTGATCCGCAGGAAACAAAATACTTTTTGCATAGACACATGCAATCACCACCCCAAAGAGCTCACCCAGATTCAAACTGTAGGGATATAAGTGGACTGTAAGTCACTTAGACATATAGTAGTGAAAATCTGGTGATGTGTAGTAAAGCCTTCAGGCTTTAATGAACATGGTAACGTCTAACAGATCAGAAATAACATTATTCCATGAGTACATTATCTTGTGATTGTCTAAGAAGTGTAAAATGACTTCCAATAATTTCCTCTGAAGCAAGGGCAGACAGTCAGTCCTCATCCATCTGGGGACACTAAGTGGCCAGACCACATCACAGAACACATGCACGACCCTAACCACTCCTCATGGGGGGTGTCGAGCTTGTTTATCTGCCTCTCCTTTTTCTTCCCCAGTAAATCAGAGCCTGCTCTGAAGTACCTGGTACGTGCTATTAGCAAAACCAAAATGCAATCTGATCCAGTATGGCAATTTTGACAATCCCAAAGTAATTAATGTATTCGTATTCCTTGTTTTCACTGTCCTTAAGGATTAGTAGTAGAAGCATGATGAAAAGAAGTATATTAAAAAACCCTCGTGTATATAAAATTTTCAAATCATAAATATTAACACATTAACACATACTATTTACAACTGTGCCAAAACAAACTGCCTCATTACATCATTGGTATTTCCAAATAGAGGATGAAATTTTAGAAAATGCAAAATACAAAAAATTATCTGAATAAGTACATATGACAGAACTAACTAAAATAATTCCTGCATTTTAAAACTGATTAAATGGTTTATGAGTTTGAGCATATTGCAAACTATTTGCTGAAAAACTGTGTATGAAATTGGTAACAATTGTCTTGAAATCACCATTCTTCTGCCACAGAATAAAAGCATTATACATTTTTCTGATGTATCTTATTAGCACTGTTACTATTTCTCCTACCTGTACAGTTACCTACTTTTGGGGTTTTGGGTTTTTTTGTTTTTGTTGTTTTGGTTTTTTTTAAGCTAGTAAAATACACAAAATTGCAAGGCAGCAGTAGATTCTTTTTACAGTAAGTTGAGGTGTGGTTTGCATGTGTGATTTATAAAAGAAGGCAACTGGAAGATAAAACGTATCATTCTCTGAACAAGGCAAATCACATGGCCAATCACTAATGCAAACTGTATCTGGGGCTTTACCTAATTTATGCAGGACTTTACCTAATAATAATAAAAAGTATGAGCAACCTTTTGCTGCATTCCCACAACAGCAACAAAACAGTAGTACAAAGAAAGAGCCAAATGTGATTTTTAACCTCTTTTTACATAAAATCATAAAAAAGCATAAAAGCTGGATTAACTGCCTCCCGAACCCGCATATCACCAGCCGGGTTCTCATCCCCAGCTGGCAAAACTGGCAACTCTTTATTTTTGTTTAAATACCTGGTTTACAGCCAGCCAGACAAGCAAGAGCATCAAAAGGGTTTCATTTAGGCAAAAGGAAAACAGCCTGAAAACAGTGTAAATAAAGCAAAATGCATCTCAACTTATTTTAATAGAAACATAATAAAAATATGCGTAATGTATTCACAGTAAATACACACAATTATTTTCTTTAAGTAATTTCTATTCCTCACAGGGTTAAGAAACTCCAGGATTTGCAGACTGTGACAAATCAATGGAAGTGCTGGAGTCCAGCAGCTCCTACAACCAAATCCATACAACCAGGGCAGGCATAAGAACACGTCTATACACACTGCCCTAGCATTACAGAAGCCCTTCCAAACAAGTCTTGGATTTGAGGGATTTGGTTTTAATTACACTGAACATAGGTCAAGAAAGCTTCAGCTCTGTGCTAAAACGAACATGACACACAGCTGCAGGCTTTGTACCTATGAATAATTCCATCTTTTGCCTACCATGAGGTAGGTAGCTGCTTTTAGAAATGCCTCCTTTGGCTGCCAGGACTGATACTGCTGTCCCTCCAGTATTTGTGGGGTACCCCTGTACAAGTGGGGTACCAGCCCAAGCACCTGGGACAAGACACAGTGGAAAGTATGATCTCTTGGACTTTATACACTGCCCTTAAAAGCTGCCTCCATCATCTCCAACCAATCCTTGTCCCCCTGCCTGTATGGACCCACAAATCTCTCTTCAAGCAAATACACTGTCCAGACAACCCAACCTCTTCAAGGTCACAGCAGGAAAGGCAGCAGCCCCCCCCCCCAAAAC
>JAVJGJ010000059.1:85782170-85794939 GCA_035590215.1 Microhierax caerulescens
TCAAGCAAATACACTCTCCAGACAACCCAACCTCTTCAAGGTCACACCAGGAAAGGCAGCAGCCCCACCCCCCAAAACCATCATAAAGGGCACAAGCTCAATCACTTTTGTATCCGTTGTAGAGTAATATATTAATATTTTCTAGGAGTGTCACACAGAAGGATCACATGCAACTTACAAGCTACAGAAACAGCAGCTACACTGAGTATGCACTCAGGTCAGGTGCATTTTCATGAAGTAAAGATGAAGTTATGTGCCTTCTTCCACAAAATTTGTTTAAACAGTCAAATCATTCAGATAGATGTCTTCCATTCCTTCATCTGCTTCACGCACGTGGGGTGCCAAAACCCCAAGCCACTTCATCAAGGTCTAGGTGAGGTTTTAAGAGATGAGAGCTCCAGTATGATGTGAAAATTTATAGTCACTCATCCCTATTTTATACCTCACATCAGCACTGTACCCAAGCGATTTCCCAGTCTTGAGTAAAGCTGTGTGCTGACTGTAGTTTAGTCTGGAAGATACCAGAGATTATGGGAAATAAAACTCAAAAATTATCACAATTTTTATTACTTGAGGAAACCTTACTCTGTTTCTTTTTAGGACTCTAGTTCAACAACTGTTTTTTTTCAGAGGCTGTGCCAGCCCAGCTCACACTCTTGTTTCTGTGCCCTCATCACAGCTTTCCTTACCTTACCAAAACTACGCAACACATTGCATTAGAGAGTAGACCAGTACTAAAAAGAAAGGAAAAAAAGTTTCATCCTCAGTTATTTTTCACCTGAATCAAGTTTTCTGACCTAAACCCCTCAACTTCCATGTGAACAGTTGCAAGCAGCCCAGGTGAGAACACAAGGGCAGGTAGCACTGGATGTGCCATTGCTGCAGAAAGAAATCCTTGGCAAACTCTGCCCCAAAGTTAGACCACAGAAGTTACACTGACTCTGCCAGTTATTCCTGCAAGTATAAACAGCTGCAACAGCTATGCTCACCTCATGGGAACATTAAGGGCCTGACTCTCATCCCAACCTCTATTTCTAAATAGAAATAAATTTCTAAAGCACCCCAGCAGTATAACAGGGTTCCAAAGCAGGCCTAAACTCATAGCTGCACTGAAACAACTGCAGTTTTTACAGGCATTGATGCTCCTCTAAAGCATACACCTACACCTGCAATTTGAGGATACAGCTTGGGTTTATCCGGATGCTTTTAAAAAAGCTGCAGAGGTGCTACTGAACTTTGTAATTTTCCAGCCTTACATATACATGAAGAGGTTAAGTAACACACACCTTCTAACAAGCAAGAAACATTAGCCAGGCATCTGCTTCCAGTCATCTGCAGGTACTTCAGTGCTTTTATGAATGTTTTCTAGGCACTGGACAATGTAATAGTTTCAACTAAGGGAATGCTACTGATTTACATTAAAACTTTCATTTGTATTGTGGCCAAAACACAACTCTTCTTTAAATGTACTGAGATAGCAGGAATAGCCAACTGTAACAAGTGAAAACAAAGCATTCTTTAGTGACTCCACTGTTCCTGCTCACTTGGGTTTCTGGAGAGTATTATCGGCAATGACTACATATATGATGGGCTAGTGCTTCATACACAGAGCAAAGGCCATCAAGCCCTACACACAAAATAAAAAAATCAGTTCACAGCCTGAACTTTGCCTCTGTGATGACTAAGACAACACAAACACATTGCAGGGACACTAAGATCACAGTAATGCAATTGTGTTTGCGCCTCACATAACAATTCATTTTGCTGACAAGTAACTACAGATCAAAAAGGAAAAATATTCTTGTATTTGCATTTAATTGACAAAAAAGGCAATCTTCTAATACCATTACTCACTGCTGAAAAGTCCAGTATCTAGGACTTGAAAATATTAATAAAAATTGTTAGTATCACTGGAAGTTTTCTCTTTCTAAGAAAATAAAATCCATTAAAAATACTTCCTCCTCTACTTCACCGGTGGTTGTAGATTTTAATCTTTATCAGCCAGTACGTCTCCAGGTGTCCTTTGCTTTAAGTATGTCACTCTTAAAGACTCCACAAAATTTGATGTCCATTTAATTTTTATAGTGAAAAACAGTAAAAGATATCCTTTATTTTCTCCTTATTTTTTCAGTAACAAGAGCTGAAACTTTTTTGGGAGGCAGCAGCTTGAGACACATCTGCCAACTCTTACAAGGACTTGGGGCAGAGACTTTGGAAGCAAGCAATTAAATGAGTCAGCCAAAGATAAGTCAATAGATACGCATGCAACGCTTTTACAAGATTCTGTGAAAATAATTTTTTTAAGAGGGTTAGCCAGCAGTGTAACAGGTAAAGAGTGTGATCATCTTAAGTCACTCACGTATTTCCCCTTGCCTTCAGTGAAACTAGGATTCCCTGATACTTCACTCATTACAGAACACTGGACAAGGTATGACTGCCTCAGACACAAACTGAGCAAATGGAGAAAATCCCTTAATTGTGTTTTTACTGCATTTTCTTGAAACAAAACACCCCTGATGAGCAGCCTCTGGAATATTTTTGGTTACACAGCAGAAATTCACACAACAAAGAAATGTACTTCCCACAGACCTCTAAACGGTAGGTAGCTGCTGTAACTTCTGGACTCTGCAAACAGAGACAAATTTAGCAATAATCTTGAGCATGAAAGGCTTCATAAAATTGTCAATCTTCTACAAAGGCTGTCAGCACTGGGTTTTATCTTTAAAAGAACAATATCAAAATATTGGGTTTGTACTTTGTGCTAGATAACCAAGGCAACTTACGGGAAAAGCAGTTACATTTTTGACTGAGTTATGGTTTCTCTTAATACATTAGATAAAGACTTTCTGATAGGACGTTACAAGTAGCTTGTTGCTCAATCAATAATTTTGACAGAACAGATGGGAAAGTATTTAAACATCTAAACAAACTGTCTGCACACCTATGTTGTGAAAGAAAACTGAGAACTTGGATACACCAATGTACTGTTAATTTAAGGGGAAAAAACTGTTTTCAATTAACCTTACAGTTCAGGTGCAGTGTATGTTCTTTAAGCATTCCTGGTAACCCCTTCACACATTTTTATTGCTACAGTTGTTGGTCTGCTAACAAATATTCACCCACATATCATTCAACAAAAGTTAAAAAGTATATTTGCTAGAACTTTCTATCAATTGTGCTAACAACTACAATGAGAAGTTTATAATCTAACACTAATGAGCAAAGGTAATACCCATTTCTTTACAGAACCAGACTTCTATCCAAATATAAGAAAATCCTTCCTGCAGGCAAGTATGTTTGCCAAGCACTATAGAAATTTAGTTACTGTAACCGTATCTTGGTATGAACAGTGAAACTTTTTCTGCGTCAATAGCCAAATAAACCACTTGAATGAATACTCATCACTTTTATTATACAGAGCTGGAAAGACAAAACATCAAGGTTAGAGATACTCTGGGAAATGGGTACCAGAGAATTAAGTCAAGGAAGAAAGCTTTCTATTACTGCTCTAATTTTCTACAGCTAATTTTTGCAGGTAGTTTTTGTCCATTTTCTCTCTGGCTTGCACTGCTGTTATACTTCAGGTCCTAATGTCGACTATCTTCCTAACACATTTTTGTACTCGAGATTTTCCCCCATCTTACCTAGCTTTTTGTTATGTAACCTTTTAAAAAAACAAACACTAAAGTCTTTTTTGTTTGCTGGCACACATTGTTCTCCATCAGAAACAGTACATTCTGATATAAATGTGAATTAAGCAGAGCCTCCCAGACTAAAGAGCATATAATACTAATTAATGCATTAAACCTCCTACAAGGGACTCTGACTTCAGTAGAATTGAAAATCTAAAAAAGTTAAGCTATTGCACATGAAAAAAAGTATTCTAAAAGAAGAATAAGAAGTAAGAAGTCAATGGCAACCCTGACAATCAAAAAAAAAAAAAGCAGTAATAAAAAAAAAAAAACCAACAACAAGGAACAAACAAACCAAAAAAAAAAAACAAACCACATGAAAAAGACCCCTCACTGGGCCTATTCAATAGACACAACAACAACAAAAACCAAATAAACAAACAAAAAAACCAACAAACCCACAATCAAACCAAAACAAAAAACCCCACAAAACCAGAGAGCTAAAATAACTCGGTTCCAGAAGTACAATACACCTTTCATGGAAAGTGGCAAGTAAAAGCAAAAGATTATTTCAGTCTACAGAAAGATGGCACTTGTCTCATAACTACCAATTCCATCCTTGGAAGCAAAACCGCAGACCTGTTCATATCTGTATTAATTATCACTGCACTAGCAGTAGTCTCTATAACATACACTGCCATAAGATGCAATATGTGTAAGAAGTAATAAATAATGATAGTACTATGATATTACTTTCTGGTTGCTCTTTCCTCCTGAAATGATTTTGAATTCTTACCAATGTTAAACAGCATTTGTTCAGCTTTTGTTTATGCTTCATTACTCTCGGAAAAACTAAAGGCTTTTGCTGAGATGGAAATAATGTTTGTATTGATTAAATGAAAATTAATGAAAAAAAGCTTCCAGCATGTTATTGAGACTGTCTTTGTGAGAATTGTCATACTTATTTGTTTTCTAAAAAAATTTGAGTTTTATTAGAAAACTGTTCTCTGCTTTAAAGTTCTGGTTTGAATACAACAGTTTATTTATGGGCAGCGTGGAACTAATCTGTTTTCTAGTCTTATTGTTTGTTTTATTATTTTTGCATATTTGTTCCATCTTTCCCCTTGAGAAGTCTGATACTGCATGTGGACAATTAGTTTTTGTGTCTGGTGAGATTAACCAGATTGCATGAAAATTCAAATTCTTGTTACCTCATTGGTTATCTGGCTTCAGGAGAATGTCTAACTCTTGTCCTAATCTATCTGTTGTTGCAGCAACTCTTCTGTATGTGTAACTGAGTGATCCTTTCATACCCCCTCCTAAATACTCCCCCATCTTTTGATTTTAATGCTGGTTATTGCCAATAAATGATGTTCTGCTCTGGATACCCTGCCCCGTCCACATTCCATCATGTTCATCTCAGGGGCCCACTGGCAATGCCAAGCTGACAAAAATGCCCAAATTCACATCACGAGCATTTTTGATGACTTAGGAGCATAAGATGGCACAATGTGGCACACTAAAATTATAAGTGATAACAAAAGAGAAAAAAAGACCACATTTGAATTTTCATGAGGTGCTAGCATTTTAAGATAAAACTTTTTGCATTTCCATTTTCTTTCAATGTAAAAAAATAATTTGGTACTTGGAATTCTAGTGTAAAGAGAAAATTCCATATTATGAATCTCCCATAAATCAGAAGGGAAAACATTTTCAGGCATAGATACTATTCCTCCTCACACCCTCCACTGGTCCTCACCCAGAAATAAAACGTAGCCAAATATACAACAGACAGCTGTTCAAAAGCACAAGCCAACACTAAACCACATTTCCACAGGTAAAATAAATTCTATTGTGCCTCTGCTAAGAATCAGATTATGCATGAAGCATCTAGGTAAACAGAGAGTAAATAAACTTGAACTATCCTTTTGAAGCCAAAAGAAAATTAGTTAAGCAAAGCACAACAACATAACTACATTGTGTGGGTATGAAGTAAACTCGCTATACTTTCAGGAAAATGAGTACAGGTTATCAGAAGTTAGTGCTTTGTGGTATTAAGCAAACCAAAAGTAAAGCATTCTGCCTCACCAGGGAGCAGTAATGTCTCATACTATAGGTTAAGACAAACATCTACTAAAAAAAAAATTATATATAAAAGAAAAATAATTATGGCATCAGTGTTGGTAGAAGACTTAGCAATTAAATATCCATCAATTAAATACTTTTGATCTTATGATATAAAATACACCTCATCACTGATTTTTTTTGAAAAAAAGTGTCTTTTTTTTTTTATATAACTCAACAGATATGAGTATTAAGACTCCATTAAACTAATGCAAATGAATAAGCAAATATTCAATCCCCGTAGTAGCCTTTGGATGTGCTGATTCACACACAAATATTATATTTTTTTCTTGATTATGACTTCTCTACTTCCTTAGCTTTACATTTACCTATATGACAAAGAGGTAATGCTGCCTGTTACAGGTTAGCTTTAGTCATACCGGTAGCCCTATTAAATACATAATTTATTTACCATTGTAAATAAGAGGGTGAAAATCTCTCTTGTGGCATCAGAAGAAAAATATTATCACAACCTGCAACAGTACCAACATGTGACATTAAAAAATGACCCTTTTGACAGCGTTCTTTGAGCATGGAACACAACTGACTTAAATGCATCATTTTAAAAGGAAAGAATACAAGTACCATCTTTCCAAGTTTCTGGCTGATAAAAACTAATGTTCTATCTAGGGCACAATACACTATATAACATACTTTCCTAAATACACATTGAACACTCGTAGATTCCCTTTTTTTTTTTTTAATCAGTAAAGTTTTGGGGAGTAGGTTCTTTTTTTTTCTTTTTTTTTTTTCTTTTTTTTTTTTGGGGTGTGTGTGTGTGCATTATTTTGTTCATTCTAACTTGGCGATCAAAGAATTTTTATTTTTACACTATTACAGAAGTGCATTTTTCTAGGTTTCCAAAACCACCTTATTCAACCTTCCCCATCTGTCACCATCTGCTTCTTTTTAGCATGTACTTTTTGTGTGATCACATAAGCATGTGAAAAATAACTAACATTCAGATGATTGTCTGCTGGTACATTTGAGGACTGGGCATAATAAAAGTGAACTGCCAAAACGTACTTAACACTTCTAATTTTGTTGGGTCTTGCATGTAAGCTACATTTGATTTTCAAACTGTTTTACAGTTGGAAAGTTGATCAGGTACTCTAACTCAACAGTAAAACTGAGACTACATAATTAGCTCAGCACTAAAAAGATTATATTCAAAGAGAGGAACAAAACCCAGAAATACATCCACACGAGTTCACACATCCATCTTGACTGAGTCTGTCTGCACAATGTTGCCTGAGGCACAGGATAAGATGCTACAAGCAGCCTACTTCTGGACAGTCACAGCCTGTGTCTTCTCTCCAAGCTACCACAAGGAATAAAGGACTCTCATAATTACACGGGTGTGTGGGGTCTCATGGAACTGCTGGAGAGGCAAAGACATTAAGCCAAGGGTAGAAACGCATAGAAATGCAATGTTGTTTCTTAATGCAGCAGATACTGCTTCTAGGAGCAAAGGAACTGGAAATTGCCATCAAGGCACAACAGCTGAATGGTGGAGGTAATCTGTTTCCAGAACTCTGGCATGCTTCAGCACAGCATTTCTGCTCATAAATGCACTTCTTAATATGGTTTTAATGTGAAAAGAATAAAACAGGTCTAAAGCTAGAGAAACAAATTTACCCCCCACCCTCCAAAAATACATTAACCTCACTCCAAGAAAATTTCACGCTCAAAATTCTTTCTGTCTTGTTAGAGCACCAATACAGGCCTCTCAGGTCTTTAGCAAAACCACTGACCCAGAATACCAATATATTTATATGAACACAGACAATTTGGTGGAGTGTGCCACTATCCTTTCTCTAAAAATAAAAAATTTACAGAAGGAAAGAAAATAAAAAGCAGCCCAATAACAACAGTAACTATCCTTTCACCTAAATAAACCTGAAAAGCCACTGACAACCAATCTTCGTTAATGCTTACCAGAGGTAACCAAAAATTAGTAAGAACTTGTTATCTAGAACACAAAGGGAAGATGGAGCCTAACATAAAGTTTCTTTTCCACTGTCTCTCTTTACAGTATTGATCCAACTCTCAGAAGTTCATACTGGTGTTAAAGCCTTGTGAATGCATATGCCATCTAGCAACATCTTACCAGCTGCTTTCCCTTAATTTGTGCCATTTTCCACAAATTCTAGTCTCCCCTATTTAACCTTTCTATCCAATAGTTTTAGAGCTGGAAAATAATGGCACGTAGCTATTACTTACACAAAATTTGCACAGAATTTCAAAAAGCAGATTACTACTTGAAGGAGATAAAAAGGAATCTGCATAAGCCACACTAAAAATTATTCTGTCCTTCAGTTGCTCTGTATTCCTAACCAAACAATTCTCCAGCAAGCTCCTCTTCATTTGAAGTACCTCATCAATTTCTCCTGCCTTTTGTGTCTTCCTGCAAAACATTCAATTAGTTTCTATTAAGAGAAAACTAACAAAATAATGTAATCATCTTTAGTCCAAACTCCCTTTCCTGCTTACAGCCACACTTCTCCCCATAAGAAAAACCCTCTCATCTCTAAGCTGATTTTTCTAGTGTATGAATCCACCCGTGAAAGCATTAGATTTGCTTCATGAATTTCTTCTACCTCCTGTTAACCTCCCTTGCTATCCTCCTCATTTTACCAAAAATTTTCTGTCCCCCATTTGAAAAGAAAAAAACAAAGGAAGGAAAAGGAAAAAAAAAAAAAGGCTTTGGCTGTATTACCCCATGCAACTTCATTTTCTCTGTAGCATAAGATGCTGGTCTTCTTACAACCTAACCTTAGCTCACCTCTCTCAATTGGCCTGCTTCAGTTTTTCCATGATGTTGGCTACTTTCATCAAGTTTTTTGCAAACAAGCACTTTCATGCTTTTCCCCAAACCTGCTCTTCTGTAACAGTCACACTGTGACTTCTATCTGCATTAAAATCCCTGTTAAAAACACTGCTTTGCTACGATCCCTGCAAAAAACTGCAAACATCAATTTACATGCTAGCCTGTCATGGTACATTTCAGTGGTTCCCTCTCTGCCTATATATCATTTAATTTCAACTCATATCAGACGAGCTATGTGGCAGATCATCATATTCTCAGTCCAAAAAATTTACCAGACTGCCTTTGGCAAATATCCTGATCCAGTACAAGCAAGGTCTAAAAGAATGAAATAAGCATATAGCTGCACCAGTGACAAAATGCTTTTTCTGCCTCTACTGCAACTTTTTATAATCTGCATACACCACAACACTCTTAGAAAATTCAATTTCTGTAAACATGGGAAAAGCGATTTTCTTGCTGTAACCATGCCTGCAGTACCATGCTTCCCCTTGCTGAACTTCAGCCACTGAACTTTGATGGCCAAGTTCTAGATTTTGGGACACTCCTATATCAAAGCCATACCCCTCCCAAAAAGAAAAGCCATAAACAAGAAATTAAGTGAAAAGTGAGGAAAGACAGCAGATGCTTCTTGATAAAAGAGTTTTACCTTTCATTCTCTGAGATAAAACTCAGGGAAATAATTGATTACACATGATCTCTCTCACTCCCATTTCTTCAAGAAACATCAAACACAAAAAAAAAAAAAAAAAAAGCAGCCACACAAGCATTGCATAACTCATCTTAGCATTTGCTTCATCTCCACTGGTCTCATTTTAAAATGAGTTATAAGACATGCAGACCTCACGGCTATGGACAAAGCCTATGAGTCTACTCTGGTCTTACTTATTGTCACATATATTTAAGAGATAGTAACTATCCAAACTATATTGAAATGGTGTTGCTTTATTTTTTCTTAAAATAAAAGACTACTGTTTTTATAGGAATACATTCATCCATCTAGTCTGTATTTTTATGGTAATAAAACTTAACAAGATCCAAGCATTTTCCCCGTCATTAGAATACATCTAAATATCATTGATCATGTACATCAATGAACAGTCATTTATCATCCATGAAGACCCTTACAGACTTGTTCATAGCCAAAACGTCTTCTCTCCTGTTATTAAGAAAATTAAGAGCTTCAAAATTAATTTCTGGTATTTAAACTTGGTACCACAGTGACAGCCCTACTAAAACTAAGACTGTACACTTAGTCCTAAGAACTTGAACTGAAATGCACAGAGCCAGAAACGGCAGTCTCATGTAAGAAATCACCCTTATAAATGAACAGAGCTGCAGGAATTTTTATTTCTCTGCACAAGTAGCTTCATTTCCTGAATGTTCTATTAAAGAAAGTCTTTAGAGATCTGTATCTTTATTAGCAGGTCTTTGTTCCTTGACGATCAACTGAAAACTATCAAAATTCATCTGCTTTTAAATGTCTCCCAGGTATATTTACAAGTACTTTCTCAGTTTTATTCTTTCTTTATTAAGCAAGTGATACCATCTGGAAAAGACACACGGTCCAGTCCTACCTTTGCTACTGCAAAACTACAAAAGAAACATTTTGTGGTAAGAATACATCTATGTTTCCTAAATGGGATTACAATCCATCTTTTTCTCATTGGGTCTATGTTTATTCTCTGACACCACAATGATCTCTAATGTGACAGCTTACTTTGAAGGATAACAATGGAAACAGACTCCTAAGAAACAGTCTCTTCCTCCTGAAAAACTACTAAGGAATGAGAAATCATACAATATTTAATACCTTTCAAATCAGGAATACTGCAGATTCTTAGAGCAGAGGGAAATGTTAAGTACAACCACTACACTTACACACACAAAAAGGCTTGCATTCGTTCTACTGCAGATGATAAAGGAATTTCACTATTTATCAGATAACCAAATTATTCTCAAAAGACTATATCATTTGACAAATCTTATTTATCCTTCAATAATTGTGGCCAAAATGTGCACCTGTACTGTAAACATATATAAACCCTGCTATTTGACCGGAGCAACTATTTTCATCCTAGAGAATGTACTAATACCCTAACATCTTTCATGCTTGGCACATACCCATGTAAGACGAGCACAGCCAATGCTATTTTAGTTTTCTTTAAACTGTAGAACACTGGTGTTGGATCACAGGGAAGGTCTAGGAGAAGACAACAGGAAGGGAATGTACCTGTGTACCACCTAGCTGGAACCCCTGCAAGCCCCTGTAACAGCACAGTGCTTGGTGAAGGTATGCATAAACTTCGAGGTGGCTGCCATGAATGATAAATCAGTGATGGTCCAGAAAAGTAATTCTAGCTTCAAAGATGAAAACTGGCTCCAACCTGGCAATCTCATTGTATTATTTTTTTTTCTGTTTCCCATCATCCATTTGATCTTTGCATGCACAGGGGCACTTTTCTGGATCTGCCAGAAACCAGCACAGTCAGTCTCAGGGTTCTATATGAAAGGTCAGGCCCTACCACATGAGATGAAAGAGCCTTTTCATCAGACAGTGGGAAGGGCTACTTTGATCTCAGAAACATACGGTTTGCAGGGAAAATGCAGCAACAGGTATGCTGATTTTCTGCCTATGAGTAATTTGGAAATCACCCTGGGAAATAATTCTTTATGGATTCACTAGGACACCTTCACCTCAAAGAATGTCATGCAAGGAGGAAATCCACCGTACTCCGGCTTAGCTACTTTCCTGTTTTCCTGTTGTAACTGAATCCACAACAGTGAATTAATACAAAAGCAAGTATTAAGTCAGTTCCCAGGCTAGGTACAGATTCCTCCCAGTGCAAGGTTCCTGGGTCGCCTGCCTCCTGGCTGGTAGACAGCAGCCTCAGGCTACCCCTGCATTTTACACAGTACACTGTCCTAGCGTCCTCTACCACCAGCCAACAAGTACATGGGAAACTGAACCAGAAGGTCTGCAGAAGGGATGCACCCATCACAACAGACTGTGATGAAAGAGGAGGATGCAAGGGTATTATTAAAAGGACAGATACTAAATGGATTTCCCCACATAACAGGAGAATATCTTGCTTCTAAAGAGAGGCTGAAAGGTATCTATCTGCCTTTATGCTTACGACGACTAGGCGAAACTTAAGTATATGCTGCCATTTGTCTTGGGATAAACTAGCAGGAATTCACCACAGTAACAGGATTAAAATCCAGCTGTAAGATTAGGTTCTCATGATCTGCAATTTGTCAAAAGGTAGTAGTAAGTCTTTAGCATCTGGTAATGATTCCTTCCTGTGGCCTGAACTGTAACAAAAAGTGATTTTTGCACATTCATTTTCTGACACATGCACATGAACACACAGTCTCTTGACAGTCCCTTTATCAGACAGCTGTCACACATATGAAAGTAGATACAATTGTCTTGGGTGAGCTACTATCCAGCCAATGCACTGGTACACAGTATTGCAGCAGCTGAGAGTACAAACGGAAAGTTTTCGGTTTTGCAATGGTGTCATATACTGCTAACTTCACCCTTTAAAATAAAAATGTATGGATAAAGGTCAATGTTGAGTCATCTTACATGATATCAGCAACCTGTCTAGGCTGTTTGCTCTAAACCCTTTATCCCCGAGGTCAAAGGGAATGAGTTCTGTGGTTCCCAGGGTTAATGAAGAGTCAACATCCTTGAAGACAAGACTTATATAGGGTGGGTGTCCAAAAATACTTATAATGGAAGGTAGAAGAAAGGAGTAGGACTGCTAGTGAAAGGCAAATTGGATCAAGTAACTTGTGGTGTCTAAAACCCAGAATGATCCCTTGCCTAGTTCGATAGAAGAGAGCTAATGTTTCCAAAAGTGAGAGATGGGAGAGCAGATGAAAGCAACTGAACAGGATATCTGCACTCTTTGAGAATGTTTTCAAGACTGCTGACAAGAAGATGAGGGGGTAAAAGCTGGCAACGACACCTGTAGTCTATGCCAATGATGACAGTATCATCCCTTGCATTGTTCTTGTTGCTGGAACAGATTCTGAGTGTGGAACACAAGAAAAATGGCCACTGTACCAAGCCACTGTACCAAACAGGCGGATCTGCAACTTCTTCTAAGTAGCTATAAAAGATTCAAAGCAGGCTAAGAATAGTCCTGGAACCCTTAAATGTAGGTAACTGCTGAGT
>JAVJGJ010000059.1:85795039-85813178 GCA_035590215.1 Microhierax caerulescens
GTGCTGAGTGTCCCTGCACTAAACATAAAGGAGATGTCACAGATTGACACACTAGATAGCAACATTCTGCATCCAAGGTCTTCCTTGGAATCTAAGGGTTGAGATTCTGCAAAGGAGACCAGGTATTAGTGAGTTTGTCTTCAACAGCTAGAGCAGCTGGTGACTCATCAAACAGCTGAAATGAACACACTTAACCAATCAAAATTATTTAGGTACTTCAAACCCGCAGTTTGAGAGGATGACTGCTCAGATTTCTCTTCACTGCTGAAACAATCAAGGAAGACGGAACCACATGGATGAAAAGAAATTTAGTGGCTCCTAAGAATACTGATGTTTCATTTATAGTTGGAGAAAAAGAATGTATCAAAAGATCATGCTATGAACCAAAATGCTTTCATTAACTCTACACACCATATTCACTTATAACCAACTATTAGCAGTTTCAATTTCCTCCCCAAGTGCATACTGGAGGAGACTTCAAATTTGCTTTAGGATATTTAGAAAGACTCTCAAACCCTCAAACTTGACTATCCTAAAATCTTCATTTCCAGCCAGCAGTATCCAGAAGGTGATGTATACCAGCTTCCTTGACATCGTTTAATTGTAAGGTTCAGAATAAAAAATGAAAGCCAATCTAAACTTGCTTGTTTAAATAGGCACTAGCGCTTGTTAACTGCTCTTCAGGATTCAATACTCCTGAAAATCGGAGGGTAAAGAGCAATGCTGAATCAGTACCTCCTCACCTATTTCCTTCCAACTAAGGCATATTCTTCTTCA
Source organism: Microhierax caerulescens (assembly GCA_035590215.1). NCBI lineage: Eukaryota > Metazoa > Chordata > Aves > Falconiformes > Falconidae > Microhierax > Microhierax caerulescens. The sequence goes on from JAVJGJ010000059.1 coordinate 85,795,817, forward strand.
AAAGGAACACATAATAACAGACTTTCTGGTGGTGCTGAGTTGCTGCAAGAGGTGGGAATCCCTTGAAGGATCCTTCTCTAAAACAAATGGTAGGACTGAAGGGCTTGTAAAGTCCTTTAGGCTGACCAGAAAGTTGTCTCAGTATCAGGTGTGTACTATGCCAATTAGCAATCTTGAACGCTGACAAGACTGGAAAGAAGGGCTAATTCAGTATCTGCAGAATCCTTGGCATGAAGTAAAAAAATAATGCTTTCATGTCAGTACTGTCATTGCGTTTGGCTACCCCAGGGGAGACACAAAAAGTCATTTCTGAGCACCACAATCAGCACTGTTGAATGAAGAGAGAGGACAAAACCCACAATTTTGACAGTGCTTCCCTTGCAAGTTCTTCTCAGCAGGCATCAGTAGCAGAGCTATCAGCACTAACACTGCGGCAAATCATTCAGGTGACTTGAGCTTCCGCAACAGATTCTCAAGTGGCCAAACCAGAGCTGTGAAGGGAACCAAAACAATGTCTTCATGTCCCGTCGTTTTATCAGTCCTCAAGAAGCATGGGATGTTTGGCACACTGAGTGCTAGCTAATGGTAAAGATACGGTGACACACTCTGGGACGCCATTTCTACTTACATATTAGGAAACAGCTATGTTTTTCTGCCCATCTCAACCAGTTCTGAGGTTGATACACTCAACTGTTTTTAGCAGAAGCATCTAAAATTTCAACTCCCTCTCCCTGCAACTGGTGAGTTCAGATAAAACTCAGCAATCTCAGTATCTTCCTATTCCCCCTCGCCTCCATTGAGGCTATATAAATGCTCGTTATACAGCTCAGTTAAGCAGGATCATATGTTCCAAGTGACAGACAGATGGAAGATTATTTTTGAAGAAATCATTGGAAGATAAAAACTTTACCAGAGGAAGGCAAACACAAGAACCAAAACGCACATTAGAGGCCTTTTTAAACACTAAGAAGCACAGCATCAATCTATATATATATGATCACCACAAAGAATAGTAGCACATACAATTCTGAATGACAACTGCATAGTATTCATTGGGCAGACTGTTAGTTCTTTACTACAACGAATGGTTTTCAGCACACAAAGATCACAGTCTAGAATTAAATGAAAAACAAACATTTTATACTGTATTACAAGAACATATTCTAAATCATACCTCAGGTGCCAGGTATTCTGGAGTACCACAGAACGTTTTCATAGTTGCTGCGTCTGTGATTCCTTCTTTGCAAAGACCAAAATCTGTAATTTTTATGTGTCCATCTTTATCCAACATTAGATTTTCTAACTGTGTGTTGGGGAAAAAAAATGTTAGCTTAGTATTTCTTAATAGGACGGGCTGATGCATTACATCAATTTTGCAAAAAAGATACAGAGTTATTGCTTGCAATAGACTATAATTTTTTTGTAATTTCCCAAAAAATACAGCATCTATTATATTACAGCATTTAACAGTGTTTACTCTTACACAAGTTAAATAATCACTTAATACTTTATTAAAGTAAATCCCAGGTCAATAGAAGTGTGCCCTGTCATTCTTAAGTTTTGAAAGTTTGGTGCATCTTCCATAGAACAAAAGCAAAATACTTTTCTAAATCAAATTTTCTAAATCTAAGCATTCTCAAGATATAATCAAATAATTCAAGGTTACAATCATGTCTGTCATTTGGTAATACTTTATAGGTTTCCTTTGCTGTAACACGACCTTCATTTATCAAGATGCACTTTACCTACTACACTGCCATGAAACAAGTAGTATATATATCCATAAATCCTTAAAATATCTGCATCTTCCACAACTTTTTCAATAACAGACAAAAGTGGGGGTAGAGAGGCTAAAAAAAAAAAAAAAAAAAAAAAAAAAAAAGAGGACAGAAACAAAACCTTGAGGTAAATTCCTCCTTGTATATTTTCAAAGGACACTGTTCTTTAATTGTGTATGTGTACACCTGCACGCTTTGCATTGCTTTTTAAATACATGATTCTTGTTTTGAAATGTGAAAAGAGAATACAGCCTGTTATAGGAAGAACAGGAATAAAAATTACTGCAATATGGACTATCTCAAAAGCACAGCTATCATCACTTTCCCAAAAGCCTTTTATTAGCAATACTTTAAATACAGATAGAACTAAAACCAAGTGAAACATACTTCTCAACAACTTTTCTTAACCTTTTTTCCTAAGGTATGTAGTGAAAATGCCAAGAAAGAACAGCCTCCTGTTTTCCTAAGTCTGCATAAGCCTGAAATACATTCAAAGGTATCTATTTCCTGTTGAGTCTAAGTGTCATACAAAGAAGATGCAAAGTCGATGACACCAGCAACAGAAGATTAACAATGTCAAGTTCCTCTTTCCTTATTATTTAGACTTTAAATAAAAAATCATGACCTATCATTCCTTGACCAGAAAATTCCATATTTTTCCAAGATGCCACAGCATTTCATATTATTACAACAGATTCTGCTACAAAAAGGTAGCCCAGTATTTAGTTTCCTATCTGCCTCCCTGAGCAGAACTTGCCTTCCATTGCATGCTTCTCCTTGGTTCCTGTGTAAAGGAGCTGATGAACAAAATCTACTTGTGTGCATGTATAAAGGGAAAGCACGATTTCCCATACAAGAAATTAAATGCTTGTCACAGAAATAAAATAGTCTCATCATGGAATTTATAGGTTCCTCTTGGGTAAGTTAGTTAGAAAAAGTTCCACAGAACATGGTCATGCTGTGTCACAGAGTACCTGAAGCTTTAGGCAACCAAGGATACACAACTGTATACACAGGCAAGCCTAAGACAAACTACATTCCAGTATTACAAATCTTCCCCAGGATACAAAAGACAAAATAACGTTCAAATTAAGGCTGAAATTCTTTTCCTATTAAAGTGTTCAGAATTGATTAAAATATTTTCAAACCATATAAGAACATAACTTTTTTTGTGAGATAAAGAGAATGCAGTCACATTGTCCCAATTCTCCATTTCCCCTGTTTGGGGACATTGAGAATTATATTCGAGATGTGTTGAAATCCAAGTTAAGTTATAATTAACAGGAGTGGGAAAAAAAGATCAGAAGTTTAAATCTCCTTCAAGTACCACTAAGGTATGCTGTTTCTTTTTTTTCATTAAGTTAGCCAAGTAATATAGCCATCTATAGATTACTGTATCAAACAACTTCCTTCAGCACACACAGAACTTTAAACTGAACACAGGGTTTTTTCCCCATTAACTCTGAATAGTGCAACTTTATAATTACTTTGTGTTTGTCCCAATAGTCTCTGCAAAAACAAAAATTTGATTACTTTTTTTTTTTCTTTTTTACCTTGAGATCACGGTAGACAATCTTCCCAGAATGCAGATAGTCCAGGGCAGAGACAATTTCTGCACCATAGAAGCGTGTGCGGTCCTCTGAGAACACCCGCTCTCTCGACAAATGGAAAAACAGCTGCAGGGTAAACAGCAGGGACAGGATTGTAATAATTACTGATTTAGTGGGGGAAATTAACACAAACATAAAACACCTCTCATCACCATATTGTGATGATAGATAGTGTACTCTCAGTGGACACTCAGCACTCTTAGACAGCAGCTGGCTTATCTTTTCGGGGTTTCCAAAGGGAGAAAGCGAGCTGTTAAATCAGCGTTTTAATCAATATACCAATCTTGTTTAAGGCATTCTGCTTGCTACTCATTTAACCTTCAGTTACCAGAGGAAAAAAAAAAAATGCAGCAGAATCATTATGTACTTCTCCCTGCACCTCCTTAGACTTTTATTTTAAGTCACTGAGAAATATCACTAAAATACCCAGATTCTCATTCCACCTTAAAGTTTTTCAGTAATTTAGTAACTTTCTTTTCAAGTGAAAAAACCCTAATTCGACTGAAATAGTGAACTGGCATTTTACAAAAACAGCACATTCATACTGCTAGCAATATCATGGTCACTAGAAAAAAAAAAAAAAAAACAACCAGTGCTTAGGGCTTATAAAAACAAATCTATGTATTTAGTGTATTTCTTTGCTACAATATAAACATTTCTTTGGGGGTTTTCTCTATTCTTCAGTACTTTAGAAGTAACAGCCCCTTGCAGACACTTCTTCAACTGAAGTCTTCAGTGAAAAATACTTGTCATTACGTATTGCCAGTAACTTCAGCTGCAATGAAAAAGCCTGAAGTGAAATACTTCTATAAAGTTGTCATTATCTTGCTCAATAAAACATCACCCCCAGAACCTGGAACAGTACCTAAAAAAGCAGAATTTGGTTGTTTGATTCAAATGCTCTCTAAAATGGCTAACTTTATTTACTGTGTTAAGAAAGCTTGGGAAAGTCCTACAGCAAAGATTAGTGAGTAGATTTCTGTATTCTGCTCCAGACCTGCAGGCCACCAGCCTTACTCCTTCAAGTTACAATGTATTTTTTTTACCACCAGGACTAACCATCAACAAAACAGAAAATACAGAAAATGTGACCATTTATAAATTAAACATAAGCAAGGAAATTCATAAAAACTATGTACATTTTTTAATTTTGACTGCTAAAAATATCAAGTAGATGAGAATTCCAGAATGGCAGGATAGTTAAAGAAAGAACCAGAAACCAAAACCAACCAGCCAAAACAACAGTAACATGCTTAATCTGTCATTATCACATCCTACTTTACACCTGTAGGAAATCTACACTGCTCACATGGCACAAATCAGTGTAAGAATTACTGCAGCTACTTCAGCATGTAAACTTTTCAAAATGTAATTAAAAGGTCAATCCTATAAGTTTCTTTCCTGACAGCTGTACTTCAAAAGAAGAGTATTACTTTCTTCTGAATCTAAACAAACTTCCCACTAAACTGAGCCTTTTGGCAGCATGTACTTGCTCAAGCAGAGACTTCACAGAAAACAGAAACTGCAGTACAATTTAGTGTTTCAAGTATGATTTCTGTGTTGTTCATTGTATCTGCATTCCCCTTTCAGTTTCTTTTTGAATTCCCAAGACACCCTGTACAAAAATGGAATACCTGCATGAGAAGGAGGATCACTATTCTGTAGGTATTTCAATTGCTCCTGCTGCTTTTTTCCCTGTTGAAGCACTGATCTTGGCATCGACATCAGTCCTCCCTGTAGTAACCGGCTTACTGTACTGAGGACTGCTTAATTGCCCACGCAAACACAAACCCACAAGACTAAGCAACTAAGTCTGCCTTCATGAAGTGCCTCACACGTCATAAGACTGGGAAAAGAATAAATCAATTTCTCAATTTGTGGGGCCTTTTCCACACATTTTTGAAAGATTTAAATCGGAAACAAATGCTGCTAAGAAGATTTTCATCCAAATAAAGCAAAATACAAAACTTATGTAATTTATGCGTTTATGTCTGTTTTGTAGTTTCTTTCGTAAATAATGAGCTAACATCACTCATTTTTAAAAGTTTTATTTGTTTGGATGGAGTCAAAGTACCTTAAAATAAAGATCATTTTTTTAATGTGTTCAAATAGAAAAACATTAAAAAAAAAATATTATCTCCAATTAGCCCTACGTTCCTATCTATATGAGAGGACTATTTCAATTTTCTGTATGAAAGAGACTGATCCAGTAGCTGAGCAGCAAAGTCTTAGAAAATGCTAACAGCTCAGGATACTAGCAAGCAACAGAATTATTAGTTCCCACAAAAAAAGTGTCCCAATTTGAATCTGCAAGTTGATAACCTGACACATTAACCTAACAAAAATATATTTCCTGTAGTGTTTTCTTTCCAACAAAATATTCTTGATATTAATTCAAAATAGTAAATTCAAAGTAAAATGACCAGCTAGAAATAACTAGCAACAGTTCTGTGTTTGCCAAAGAGACTGACTTCCCAAGTCAGTATATTTTCATGTCAGACGTTTAACTACAGTCATTCTTCATGAACTTTCTTTGTATTATTATAGCACTTAGACTTGTCATCAAACAATACATGCTAGTTTTAAAGAATGTACATTTAGATATAAAAATGCATGTTAAATGCTAATTCATACACTCAAATACATGCTAAAAATTCTAAAGTGATTTTTAAAATGAGAACAGAAACATCTAATTCAGAGAGATTACAGCATTATTTTCAACAAATTCCATATTTGGTTCACTATTATGTTTGTGCCACCAGGCTCTGTTTACAATTGTCAGAGCATGAAGATCAGATTTATTAAGTCAGAGAAGGAAAAGAAGTAATCTGATGGAAGGTTCTGAAAAATCCTTCCAACATGTGCACTAGTTATTGATTTACAGTTATTAAGTATGTGCTATAAAGTCATTGGAATTGCAATCAAAATAGCTTTGGCACAAGGAAAGCCATTTTGCATATAACATTTTTGATGGCATACTTGAGGGTGCTATAGTTACAGTGAGGACTGGAGCAATAAATTTCCTGATATGCCTTTATTTAAAAACTGAAAACCAATGTTGCCATAGGGTTTTATCCTAATAAAAAATGTTAATGGAAAAATTTTAACAAATAAAAGCAAAGATCAAAACTAAAAGTATATTCAACTGCACATCCAAGCATGCCACATATATAAAACCCACAATCTTATATCAATCAATACATTACACTTCTACACATGGTATTGATCTATTTAGCATGTTGAAAATTGTATGACTGCTTCTTGCTGTTGTATATCAGGTTTGTGCAGCTCTGCAGTTAAACACATTTTATATTTGACTATTGATCTGACTCTTTTGCAAAGCATTTGCAGTAGCAGCCTTGACGTTTTGAATTATTTGTTTATTATTTCAGACTTTATACTGTTTCTAGGGACATTCTACACCCAAATAAATACAGCACTCTTATCTCACACTATCATAATTTTAGGCTAAGGAACATTCTCTCATTTTCGTGGTTTAGGAAAGCAAAATGGGACACAACCAAGATAAAAATGACAAAGCTTACACCAATATTCAGTCATTTTTCATTAGGTAGGTTGTATATTCTATCTTCTTTTCTAGACAGTAACAGCCCTTGTTCAATTAGAACAAACCATTTAGTTCTCTCTTGCCTAATGAATTGAAGCAAGAGCTGTGGAAAAAAAAGAAAGCCAAGCAGAACAGAGATTTGAGAATTCTGGAGTGGAGAAACCATCTGAACAAATTTTAGAGTCTCATTTTATTATACAGATAATTACCAATTAAGTTTGTTACAAAGTATAGAATTTGGAATTATCCTGAAAGTGCAAAGCAAGGAAGTTAATCAACTTACTAGTCAGCTGAATCAGTGCACTTTGCAGAGTAATGTATGTAATAGATTTCATTCCTAAAGCTTTTCAACCTTTAAAGCAAAATACTGGAAAATAAAAAATGAGAAGCACACAGTCCAAAAGTATTCTCTAACAATAAAGAGCCATTCTTAGAATCAGTTTTTATACCACAGTTTACACTATTCTGTGTGACCCAGAAGTTGGGGGAACACTGTAACATACTACTAACATACTACTAACATACTGCAATCAAATAGTACTCCATATTGCAGGCGTTACAAAAGGAAGAGTAGGCAAATCAATACTAGCAGGAAAACCATCAATACTTACTTTTTTTTTCAAAATGTCGATATGACAAGGACAGCAAAAAATTTACAAAAAATGAAAGGGTATTCTTTTCTTTAAAGTAGGCCTGTGTTCATCTGCAAGTACTGATAGTTTTACTTATTTAAAAATATTTACATTAATATTCTGTATTTTGAACCAAAGAACACAGTTTATCATGCAATACTGCATGTATTTTTTTTACCACACATGCATAAAATGTGTCATTTCAAAGTCCTGATAATGGAATTTGGTCATCTCAACTAAGCCAGATGAGTGCTGTTTTTTTTCTAAAAATCAAATTTCAATGCCTTAAAGTCACTTTTATATAAGTCCTTCAGTTTAACAAAGGAATTGAGATATAATCACGATGTTGGAAGTATCCTTCTAAGCTCTATACTGCAACACAGTTTATGATCAATAGACATGGCTAAGCATTTCATCCAGACAGTCCAACAGCAACACTAAAAACCAAAAAGTTAAGCTTTCAGCCCACAACAAAAATTTCAAGATTGGGTCCTTAAGCAGCAGAAAATTAACAGTAGAAGTTCTAAGTATAAGGAAAACATAGTCAATAATTCCATCCGGAAAATTTATTGAAAAAAATCCTCTAATGTTTTGCTTTAATATATTTAGCTACAGAATAGGTTTTGTTGTTGTTGGTTTTTTTTTAAAAAAAAGAAGTAAAAAGAGAATTCTATACAGTAATACTTTGTACACGGTAAAGAAACACACACGGTGTAAATCTAACTGATGCAGTTACATTTTCATTATACTGTGTTGCCTTATTAACTGAGCTAAATAATGAGAAGTTACATAGGCAAGGTAAGGCAACAATAAATTGCTACTATTCTGGTGGGATATTAAATTCAACATGAATCTGGATTTTTCATCAGTATTAAAGATTCATGTTTAGAAGCATTTTAATGTGATTTCTTCTCCTCCTGAATGAAATTCAGTAATTCAGTGACCCCTTCCTTGACTGTTTTCCTTCCAACCACAGGAACAGGAACTCAAGACTCCCAGTACTGACTACACTTTTTACTACTGTAGTTGGCCAACAGCCTAAATTGTGGCATTTTCTTGCTTTCACCTAGGTGAGAGTCAAGAATACAGACAGAAATTTCAAGAGCTCCTTCCTTTGGAGGACTGCTCGGGTAATGCGCTCCTGAAAGGTGTAGTTCATGAAAATTCCCAAGCAACTGACCCAGGCGCAACTTTTTAACTAAAGGAGATCTTTAATGTAACGGAATTTTAAACAGAAACACACTGAAGGGAGTACAGCTCTGGAAAGAATCAAAAGCAACATAGTGTTGCTAGAGGCAATTTCCCACTGGAAGGATATAATTAAAAGGTGAGTTTTCAACACCTTCAACAGTAAGAAACCACTGTAGGGAAATGAACTTCCTTGGAACACAGAGAAAACAGTAGAGGGAAGCAGCAAAAGTCTGTACCATATAGGACATACACTTACAAATGGCTAAAATGTTGGCTAAACTTTGTGCAACTTAGTTTCAGTAGTTCTGAGTTTAATAACAAGGCTAGTTTTACAAATATGAAGTCCTTTGTATTTCTTAGCAGACAGTGACTAAAGTCTGGAATTCACAGGAAAATTTCGTAAGATTAAAGGTTTTCCTATTAAAAAAGACAGTTTGTCCAACTCTCAGATCTCTAGTCAGAGAGAAGCACATAAGCATAACAAGAGAGTTTCTTTGAAGAAAACTGCCAACTCTGAAAGGCCATTATTTCCCACTGTGGCAAAAATTTATGGTTAGCTTCACAGAACTAGGGAACCATCAGCAAACATGAGCAACAGTGACAAACAAGAGCATCACACCTGTTATAAAGCAACACACTCTTGGCACAGTACATTGCAATTATTCAAATCCTGATAAGCAAAAGCAGACTGCCACCCAGAAACCCATGACACGAGATGTTTGCAGCAGCTGGCACAAGAGTGCACCACCCAATGCAGAGGAATGCAAGATACAAGCCTGATCAAAACACAGTGTCAGAGTATCCTCAATCATAAGAAAGGAGTCATGAACATTCTCTGTGGACTCTGCTCTGTATTCAAATAGGACAGAAAAGTATCTTTCAAAAAGACGACTATCTAAACAACAATCTGATACTAAAAACATACTTTCAAAGTGCGTCCCCTGAGATTACAGAAATTAGGTAAAGTCTCGCACTGAGAAAACTAAGAATTATTATCTACTTTCTAAGACATAACTTTAAAACTCATTGTAGATAGCACTGACTTAATATTGGTGACATTTCAATGTCAAATAAGCCAGCTGAGTGACCAAGAGATGCTGTTATCCCATTACTGCTGAGGGAGATCTTTGTGTTTAGCTCAACTAGCCAAAATGAATCAATGCCTGGGATGTCCAGAACTGGCTTTAGACATACCAAGTTAAAGAAGCCATCCTCCCATATGAGAGCCCTACAGCTGCATGTTTAGCCAGGGCTGGTAGACAGCCATGGATGCAGCAGGGTGTAAATGGCCCTCAGACAGGACCCAGAAACTGCCAGAGCAACAAATGCAAGACGGGCACTCTGGGGGCACTCAAGCATTAGGCTTATAGCTGAAGACAGTTTTATTGTAGGAGAACACAGTAAAAGGACAATGCATAACATGGTATCATGCTGCAGCAATTCCTGAATGAAGAAACGTTTCTGATAAAAAAACCTAGTGGAACACTTAGTCCCTTAATGTTATTATGCAGCATATAGTAGACAACCCCTAGTTCATGTTGTAACAAGATACAGTCTGAATAGCAAACAGCACCTAAAAGGTAGATAAAAGCCCTCTTCTTAGATTGCAGTTCTCTTTAATCTCATCTGATGGGTATAGTTTTTGATATTCTGTTCTTTAGTAAACAGCTGGAGGACAGCAACAGCTTAAAGGCTAACACCCCCTAGGAAGTTTAGCACTTAAACTGAAATTTCCAGAGTACACAGCAAGTGAAGGGCACAGAAGTAGTGAAAAATATGAACACTGCACTCTTTTCTCATAGGTATTTCCAATGGTGACGGCAATGAAGAGAGCACATACTTCACATCAGGACAAAACTAAGACCGCTCATCGTTATTTTTCCATGTTTAAACTAGATCGTGACTGTTTCATGCTAGAACATGCTACAACGTGCTTGAAGAAGAAACAATATGCTATTTGTAATTATTTCTCTACCATGAAGTTATGTTTCATGAGACAATAGTCTAATTTTTCCATTATAGGAACTACTTTTGACAGCATAGTTATAAAACATGTCTACATTTTTTTTAAATAAAAGTTTCAAAAACTTAAAAAAAAAAAGTCAAAGATACCACACAAAGCAAAAAAGGCAAGAAAAATTTAAAAGTGTAACCCAGAGACAGCATTACCATTACAAGTGCAGAACATCTTTTTTAAACTTACCTCTCCTCCGTTAACATACTCCATGACAAAACACAAACGATCCTTTGTCTGGAAGGAATATTTCAAGGACTTGCAAAGAAAACAGCAAAACCAAACCAATTATCATCTTGTATTAACATTATTTCTTGCACTTCAACTGCAACAAAATTTAATTTTATCCTCTTACGCAGACAATTCTGACCTGGTGAGAACTTTCAGAGTAATTAAAAGTGTAACTTCCTATCTGGAGCATGAAATAAATTAACACAAAAACCTTCATGTCTTCCCTCGTCTCTGCCACATGGCCATCGATACAAAAACATCATGCCTGTTGTAATATAATACTAAGTAGTTACTAAAATACACAATGTTATACTGCATTTCTGACTGCCTTAGGTGGTACCAGCTATTCTCACTCATCATATTTTATGATGTCCACTTCCACAATGCCCACGGAGAGACTACCATATTCTTATTAATTTCTCCCAAAAGAAATCTTAAGTGATCTTAACCTCCAGCCTGCTTTCATTTCCAAAGCAAAGAATCTCTGGTTTTACATACTATGCAATGTTAAAAACACTTGAGCTCCAAATTAATACATCTATTTACATACAATTTTTGAATTTTAACAAATGTTGTTATCATAATTAAAGTTTTTGACTTATCAACGTTGATTTGATTTTGCTTGGAAAAATACCACCAAAGAAAATCTACAGATGTGGGCTTGTCCTAAAAGAAACAAAATTCAGTAGAACTACAGTTAACAAATTCATAAGGAGATTCAAGTGACTTAAATACTGCAAGCCTCCTTACAGGATTTGTTTAATAATACCATAAAGACATGGCGATACAACTGCAACAACAATGTTGCATGATTTGATGGCAATTATGTCTATTCCTGCTTACCTTTTGAACTCTAATTTAAGAAACTTCAGGGGATATCATTTCTCTTTACTGAATTTCCAAAAATATTTTGACCAAGCAATGTGAACGCAATCCTCTGCTATCTAAATGGTTTGTTTATGATTTTCTAAATAGGAAAGTTTTGATGTTATACTTCGATATTTTAACACAAAAAAGAAAAAAATTTCCCCCTATTTTGAGATACAGCATTATCTCTTGAAATCAACAAAAGGATTTTCTAATATAATCTCAAAGGAGAGGAATCAGAATTACTTCTACAGAAAGAAATCAGTTGTAAAATTAAAACTATTAATCATAATTAATCTCAACATTTTCATCTTCTTTTCAATATTTTCCTGCTATTAAATATTAAACATATAAAGACAAAACATTGAGGTAGTGGGGTCCAAGTTTTGTGGCTCCATGGGCTACTTATGTTGAATAAATTGGTATTTTTACCATTTTATTGAATTCTTAATTAAGTTTTCTTGGTAAAGATTTCTTACTTGACACTATGTGAAATCAATAACCTTTATTAAAAAAGCATTTATATACAAAAATCACAAAAATCGCACAACAGTTACATTCTACAATTAAATTTATTTTCAATGCAGTTAAATTATTGGAAATTTTCTTTCTGAACTCTTAAATACATATTCTGCTCAACGATATCGTATAAGCACCAGATAGCTACTGCTTATTTACAAATCTCCATGAGAAGGACTTTGGGATTTGTTTATAAATTATGTTCATAATGGAATACAAATGATACTGAAAATTATTTGCTCATGTACTTGAAAACTGATTCCTAATACTTACTGTTAAAAAAGGGTGTCTGGTGTTTTTCAATACTCTGCTTTCTGTAAGCGTATGAGCCACTTCATCCTGAGAAACAAGAGTGGAAGAAGTAGGTCTGAATTAAGATATAAAATTGTTATTTAATTAATTACAAGGGAAAGATCAACAATTTTGAAAAGAGAAAGCTACAGCACAGTTTTGAAAAATGAATGAACCTGAAACAAACAAGAAAACTCATATTTTCTGAGAAAAAGTTTTAAAGTTTGGCAAAATACAATTTAACATATTTTATTTGATTTTCTTTTTCTTATTTTCTTGCTGTAAAATGAAGCCTTTAACTTTACAGACAATGCAGGGAAGGAAGAAATGATAATAACGGATTTGATAGTTTAAAAATACAGTCATCACAGCTCTGCAGCTGTGGTATGAATCACCTGAACAACCTACCTACTGAGCGACGGGATCCATTTGCAGGAAACATACACAGGTAGTCACTGACTCTAAAGCCTAGTCTCATCTAGCCTAATATTACGTTAAACTGTTTTGAGACATTTGCTTGGTTTGGTGTTTGTACTTCCCTATCTCCCGCACTGGGCTGCCCTCAAGAGCTAGTCAGGACCTCGGCCTCCTCCATGGCGGTGGGAGATGTCCACACAACCCCTGGCCCGTTTCCAGACAGATTTTGAGAAAGGGACAATTCAGAGAGAGACTGTGACTTTCTCTCATCTGTGAGCCAGGATGGGCAAGATTAAAGAAAGCACTGCACTAAAGGGAGAGAAAGAAACTAACACGGCCCTCATGGGTGGTTGTCCCCTGCTCTTGCCACAGCCTGGGCCCTCTGGCCAGCCCCACCATGCCAGAGGTGAGCAGCAGCCCGGAGGGGGACAGCGAGGCCGCAGGGGCAGGGCTACAGCCCCTCATGCCACCATCTTGTGCTGGGGCGAGGGGGACAAAATGGCGGGAAGAGGGCGCTCATCCAGCGCCACAACAGCAAGCGGCCCCTGAGGGCTAGGGAGAAAAGCAGGGCACTTGGGAGGTTCATATTATGAATACACAGCCATTTTATGGAATTCTGCATGTAATACATGCAGTCAATCCCCCCTGCCCAGGCTGCCAGGAGCCAGACCTAAAAAGCCGGAGAGCTGCTGAGCTGCTTTAGCCATTTTCTGTAGTGCTGAGCTACCGCTGAGTGTTTTATTACACAAAATCAAAGACTAACTTGGTGTGACTCAAACTTCAACCATAAACCTGCAGAAGTAGATGTATCTAGTCAGAGTATACTTTATTATTGCTTCAAATAATACCAATATATTACTTTACTATACATGCTTATCAGACTCTGAAGATAAGGTATTATTAAACTAGAAAGTAAACACAGATGTCAGGAGTTTTAAATTAGACTTTGAAAACTGTCAAAATAGGAAGTTCAACAACAACAACAGAGGTAGTGGTAATAAATTATGATGCCATTTAGCTGAATAGCAGTGGAACACTGAGGACATACATTACAACCATGTACTGGGGGAAAAATAAACACACTTTGAGGAGAAAAGCAAGCCTAAAGTTTTATTTACTTACTTATTTTTAAACCTCAGCCTTTCAACAGATATGGGGTATAAAAAGCTGGCAATGGCCAGTTTTTTCTGTCACTGCCTCAGAAGTTTTTAATAATGGCAGCAATTTCCTGGTAAGTGTAATATTAATCTGTCACAAACATTTAGGATTGCTGGGTTTAGTCTGAACTGGGCAGATGTAATACAAGCATCTAGATACAGCTGTCAATGCACCCGTTTTCTGCTTCATATTATGCCGTTAAAGGTATGTCCTTCTGCAGTGTATATTATATCACGTTATAGGCTGAGTTGGGCCTGCAAGTAAATTCTACCTAGTGATTGTATCCTTTAGCACTGATCTCCAGAGCTAAATGTTATTGATAAATCCCCATGACATACCCATCCTTAGTCAAGGACTGGGCTAGACAGCTAAGCTCAGGCTCAAGCCTGCTTTTGTTTGTAGTTTGGGGGAGGAGTGGAAAAACTGGTATTTGGTGACTATAGGTGAAAAAAGACAACCACACTACTTGTGAAGATCTAAGCATAGTCTATGTTTCATTGTTTCATCAGTTTCTTGTCAATATACAATCACGCTATGGAAGACTTAGAGAAACTTCCTTCAAAACAAAATTGCAGTTCTGAGGAAGTCAAATTTGAAAGACTGAGGTGCTCCCATTTTCATCACAGGATGAAAGGCATCTTTCCTCACACCTTTATCTTCTTGTCAGTCTACAAATAGGCAGAAAAACAGACCCTGGTCTGCTTCAGGGAGTGCCAGGTTCTGCCCAATTTATCACTGAGCTAGCTTTCCATTTTCAGATTTCAAATCAATAAACAGTTGCATCCCTGATAGCTTCAAAGTTCCTCAAGCTTTACTCATACTTCTATGAACAAGAATTTTCACTCAACAGAGACACAAAGTTATCAGAGAATCAGTTTTATCCCATCTAAAAATCCAGTGGTATCATAGCAGCCAGCAAAGTAAAAAGAAAAATCCTAGAATTCAAAAATGTGTTTTGTATTTATTGATACAAAAAAGCAAGCTGAAATGCTCCAAAGGCTGTAAGGGTATGAAGGAGCAGCTGCAGAGCAGGAGTTCATAGCAGTCAGATATGAGTCCCCTGAGGACCCCCTGGGTGCCACATATCAGCAGAGCACTGGGGAAGGATGTCAGGCTGGAGACTGGGCCACAGCATGCAGCAATCAGACAGACTGAGACCCACTGGGCAACCCACAGAGACTGCTGCCATTTATAGTTTTACAAGGAGGGCCACTGAGGTCCTCCTCTCCATGCAGAATCAGAACACAGCAGCGATAACGTCTTTTCCTCATTATCAGAAGATATAGAAAGAAGAAAGTGGTACACTCTTGTTGCTGTTAGCACAAATCACACACACACCAAGTACCCTGCCAGTGCACGCAAGACAGCTGCCAAGGGCACACAGAACTCACTGGTCAGTCTCTTCCCTGCTGAAGACATAAATTTAAGTCTCTCCCCCTACACCACGGCTGGTTTAAATGAAACCCAAGGAAATATTCTTTGAGGTTTCTACCCCTCCTAGCAATTTTTATCAAAACTGATCAACACATCCGAAAGTCATTAGAAAGTGAGTGACAGGCAGACAGATGAGCACAGACTGCAAAACTCTGTAAGCCCTGTTTCCATAAGCCAATAGGAAAAGTAGAAAAATCTGAAGAATATTTTAGAATAAAATATATGTAAAACACAGCAGTTCCCATCCACATTCAGTTTTAATGAATGAATACTGGTATTGTCAGCCTCAAGCACTCAAAAATCTCAGTCAGATTCACTTCCTTCAAAACCTGAGATTCACATCCTTCAAAAGCCTCTATACTTAATAATTGGGATTATTTTTAATTGTGTCTCACGGTTAACAAAAGCATGTAGGGTCTTTGCTCTCAACTTGTTCTGTGAAGGTGGGATTCAAAACTTCATAATTGCTAGAAACAAAGCTGAGAGTAGATTATGTTCAAGTTTGAATTTAGTAAAAATATGACCAAGTACAGCTAGTAACTAGTGAACTAATCAAGCTTAAGTGACTGAACAATACTAGCTTAAATGACACCATCAGACATCAGCTTCAGACTTTTTTTGTTCCTCAAAAACTGAAAAAATAAAATTGTTAATCCCATGCACAGTAATCTTTTCTAACATAGCAGAAACAGAGCACAGGTACATTAAATTAATTGCATTTATCTGAATAAACCTGCAGAAAAATTCCTGAAGTGTGTAATATACACCACAATACACTTTTTCTTGTTTTAAACTTGGATTGCACTATTTTCCTGCTCAGTGAACGCTCTCAATGCTTTAGCACACTCTAGATTATAAAACACTGGAAAAAGGTATACAAAATGGGTACACATACTTTTTTTGTATTCTTATTTTCTGAGGATACACACATATTTCAATCAAACTCAGTTACCATCAAAAATTAAATAAGTATTCCATTTTGGGTTGAATTGGTTGATTATTCCATTAAAGAAAAAAATACCTAATATTAAAAATGTAACCTTCCTTACCTTTGCAATAATGACTTCTTTTTTCAAAATCTTCATAGCATAGTATTTCCCACTAGCCTTCTCTCGGACCAGGATAACTTTGCCAAACGTGCCTTTGCCCAGCAGTTTTAAATAGTCAAAATCATTCATTGTCTATAAAGGAGCAAAGAACAAAGGATTAGCAAGACTTATGCTATCCAGTTCCAATATGCACACAAGTGTGTCTGCATACAATCAAATGCTGTTACAAATATAATATAATCTGAAGAGTTTACAAAAATAGGTACACTTGTATGAATAAATTCATAATCAGAGAATCATTTAGGTTGGAAAAGACCTCTGAGATCATCAAGGCCAACTGTTAACCTCGCGCTGCCAAGACCACCACTAAACCACGTCCTTAAGCAATATCGTTCAGACACCTCCAGG
This sequence comes from Microhierax caerulescens, assembly GCA_035590215.1. NCBI lineage: Eukaryota > Metazoa > Chordata > Aves > Falconiformes > Falconidae > Microhierax > Microhierax caerulescens. Next base: position 85,812,984 of record JAVJGJ010000059.1, read on the forward strand.
GCCAGTGACTCAACCACTTTCTTGGGCAGCCTTTTCCAACGCTTGACCACCCCTTCCATGAAGAAACTTTTCTTAATATCCAATCTATATCCCCCCTGGCACAACTTGAGGCCATTTCCTCTTGTCCTGTCACTTGTTACTTGGGAGAAGAGACCGACCCCCCCTGCCTACAGCCCCCCCTCCTGCCTACAGCCC
>JAVJGJ010000059.1:85826150-85851878 GCA_035590215.1 Microhierax caerulescens
GCAAATACATACAAAATGCATACATTAAAAGGGTATTTAAGTTTGCCAACTCAAGCACGCAAAAAATGGGAGCTAACAGAATTAAGCCTGCCTATGTCCAAATGCTATCTATAATATGGTCTTTACCCACATATATATAGTATGCCATATATAGTATACTAAACATATTATATATTAGTATGTGCATTATACATATATATATATATATATATAAATACAGATGTATTACTAGTACTGTCTATACCATTTTTTTCAGGTAGTCCTCAAGTGATGCTGTGCATTATTAACAAGAACAAAACATATGGCTGCATATACTAAGCTCTGTAACTATCAGAGAGTATTTACTCTGAGTTTTCATTACACATAATTAACCAAATCAATTAAAGGTAATAAAAATATCTTAACAATTGAGAAGGGCACTGAAAACAGAAAAAAACAACCAAAAATGCCATTTCACTATCACTGAAGAATGCTATTGAAATATGAAATCTAGCAAAATGTAATGACCTTTTTTAATGTTCTTTTTAAGTGGCTAAAGATTTTATTTCCTTGTGGAAGGTTACAATTGACTGTGTTCACATCCTTCCCTTCTGAATCAAAAAGAATTTCAGAGAGAAGTGGAGGAACAATGTATTTCTAAAAGTGGTGTGCCACCCATCCTTCTTATGTAGATAAAAAAGTCTGCTGATATTTAGTACACCCACACTCTTCATGTGCTGCTGTATACAAATGTATGGGATAAATAATATTTCTGTTGTAATTGCAACATGAATAAAAACTAGATTGTGAATGTCTTTCACCTACAGCTATGAGAGGAAAAAAATTATTAAGATGAATAAGTGCTGGAATACACAATTACTGCTAATTACCAAAATATTTTTCTACTAATTACTGGAAAAATGGTAGTAGTTTAGACAGAGAAAATAGTTTGGAAACTACAAAAGCACAGAAGAATGAGTGAAACTGGCTACTGAAAGTTGGCTCTGAACACTCGAGTGATAGTTGGGTCATTACCAAGAGCAGAGAACACTCTACCATAATGTCTTCAAGTTTGCTACTATACATAAACATATGTAATTAAAGGGCTGAATCTCAACTCAAAACAGTTGGAAGTCTAAATTATCATTCAAAAAGATGAGTAAGCCAGTAAACAGACAGACTCAACTTTGTGTTCTTGTATGCTAGCCATCTACAACTTGGAATTACACATTTTAATCTTAAAGCTCTCTGTCTTTCTGGGATTAAACACAGGTCACAAGAATTTTCCCCTTTAATATTAGGCAGGATGAAAAACCTTGGGGGAGAACACTTGTTCAAAGCAGCAAAACACAAAATCAGTAACACAAACTGACAACTCTGTTCCAACAAGTCTGTAGCACTCATTTGGCCATTTTTGGATCTATACAGAAAATGGAAAAAATGACATAAAACTGGTATAAAGAAAGTGAACGGATGTTTCTCAAGTATTGAACTTCTCTTTTATTCTTAACAAAAAAAAAAAAAAGTCAGATACATACCAGAGGTTCTTTCATCTCCACATCCACAAATAATCTGTCAATTTTAAAATGTTATACTATCTTTTTCAAATAAACGCTACTATCTAAATTAAGTAGTTATGCTAGTTAAACTCTCCTGAGCAACTCTAACTACAAACTGTATTTCAAAACGTTCTGTTTACTTTACACCATTCTGAACCACAGATGACAAAGTTTGCTTGAAGCTGTAATTACTCTGCAAAGCTGGGAAGCCAATTAGAGGGCCTGAAACCTGCCAGTTCCAAAAAAAAAAAAAAAAAAAAAAAAAAAGCAAAAAAAAAAAGCACAGATCATCTGTTCAGATTTTATTAAAAAGTTTAAAGTTTTAATTCTATAACTTTAACCATATAATCACCAGTGTTCTTTTCCTAAATACATTCATTCAGCATAAAAAATAGAAAGAACACTAACACCATTTTATTATTTCATAGATGGAAGCATTCAACTTAAGCAGAATTTGTTGACATGGCTAGACAAGAATACTAAACATACAAGCAGCCATAAAAAATTGCACTAAAAAATGAACAGAAGGTTGCATATTTGAGAAATTATTTCTAATACAGGCTGAGTCCTAGCACAAAAGATAACTTCCTGTGATTATCATACCACATAAAAGAAAAAGTACTGAACCACTGCTTGCTTTGTTTAGAATACATACACTTTGAAATACATACCAAGTGCTATCCATATACAGATATCAGTATCTCTCTCTATCCATTTGCATTACAATTTAACCTCAATCTCTTATTCTTCTCCTGGTCTTTCCTACATAACCACTTTCCTCCCAACCTCTGCCTATTCAGTTGCTACTCCCATTTTTTCTTTCTCATGTCAAAATTTAACAAGCACGCTGCCAATAAATACCTTCTCCCATTACTGCCACTCTGCACTCCGGTTCCACACTTTGATGACCTTCTTTGTTAGACAAGTAGCAGAAAATAATGTGTGTTAGACAAGTAACACGCCATTTTCCAACATTGAAACAGATATATATGCTTTTGCTCATACACATACGAAAAGCCATGGCTTTTATATATCTGTACAAAGACAGAGGTATACACACACAACCCCACACACCCTCAGCTTGGCCCTCTCTCGATTCTCCTGCTTGTTTACCTACTCCCTATGAGAAACCTACTTCTCTGAGGCTTCCCAAAAGGCTCTATCCTTTCTCACTACATTTTATCTAGGGGGAGTATGACCTAAAAATCAGTTTGGCCACACAGAGATTTATCCGAACAATTTAATATCCCTTCTTTAGTTCCAAAACTGCAGGTTTCCCCTAAAAATGTCATCCCCAAAACTACCGAAGAGATCATTTTCCCCCATTGTCCCTTTGATCTTATCACTCTTCTCTTTGCATTCCTCATTCCTTACCCAGCTCCATCACACCAAATACAGGTAGCTTTTCAATGTGGTCTGTCCCAAGAGCCTACCCTCCTCCTTGGTATCACTCTTTATTCAGTATCAAAATGCTATCCATCCTCCTAATTGTTCCAATTTCAGCACCGTTTCTCAAAAGCATTTCTAATTTCTCTGTTTGCCATACCAGTTCTCTTTTAAATCATCCTTAAAATGCTCCTTCATGTCTTAAAAACATGACAGAGGGAAGGAGGGATAGAGAAAAGGAGGGAGAGGAGAGTAAAAATCTAACCTTGACAATGGATTAGTTGTTGATGTGCTGAGACCACTGCCTGTACTACAGGCTAATACTGTCTCATTGTTTTCTCATACTCCCCCCATCTGTTTGCATCCATCTGCTGTCCCTTGTTTTATATTTGGAATTTTAGTATTTTGGAGCAGGGACTGACTTTTTGTTCTGTACGGGTAGAAATCCCACTTCTGTGGGGTTTGGCTCATGACAAATACTTATATGTGCTTTGGTGATACGACAACATATATGACTGCATAATAAACACAAAAAATATAATAATATTCCTTGAAGCTGAAAAAGATCTTCCTTGATGCACTTCATCATACTGGAAAGTCTTGTATTTCCGATACTCCAAAAAGCACTGAAGTAGCATCAATGCCTTTCTGTCATTGCAACCGATTTGCCAATCGCCCCTTCATGCAAAGACGGAAAACAAAACCAGGAGATTTCTGCATGTTATTGTTGGGTTTTGCCTAGGGTTTAGTTTGTTTTCATGGATGATAGTAAAATTATACATCCTTCTCTGTCTTCCACGCGAACACCCCAATTTTATTTATGCAACCAGGTGTATCACACCAGCATAAAAACTCTCAGCCCTGGCTATAAACTTTGACCTGCCATGCTCATACCCGGCCCTATTTAGAGATAGTAGGAAATTACAGTGTGCTATACTGGTGTCTAAGGAAGCACTGTCCATTAAAATGGAAGGATAAGCCCAAGAAACTAATTTTCATTCATGATTGAAGCCACCAACAGCATCCAAACTTCTAACTCTAATGGCAGAATACCAACTATACCACCTAGAAACCATTCATAAAGTGATATGAAAGCCTCTCAACAAAACTTACTGGTCCAATTTTCCAGAAAGCTAAACATTTCTCCATCTAACACAGACAGTAATATTGGTTATATACATTAGATTCAAGTCTGAATTTCCATAGATGCATTTGCATAGGCAGTACATTACAAATACATTGCCTCTTCCCCACCCCGAGTACTTCCAGTGTTGAACAAACATTATCTATTCAATCACAACATTATTTAAAATGAAATCTATACTGTAATTATAAGTATCTACAGTTATATGCTCATCTCTGGGGTTCATGTCAACCAGTGTTGCAACAATTAAAAAAAATGTGACTTTAAACTTAAATCTCATTGAAAAGTTAAATGCGGAGTTGCACACAAGGTCATGTCTAGTGCCCAAGTATTTTCATGCATAATTTAACCTCACTTAAAACTTACATATGTATTTTTCTGCCCATTTCTTTAGAAAATGTCTTCAGAATTCTCTATAACCCCTAACAGCACTCCCCTGAAACCTTTCAATTTTCATGTTTTGAAGATTTTTAAATCCCCAAAATAATAAAACCTTGCCTCTGGCCCACTGAAAGATTTCCCATTAGGAAAAAGTAGCACAGATTCTCCATTTAGAATAGCCAAGGTTCATCAATAATCATTTCTGCAGAGAAAAAAAAAAGGGGGGTTATAAAAGGTTACCTTCTCACAATAACTAAAATCCGCTTTTTCTTTTCAAAGACAAGAAAAAGAGTAGCTGTACTGCAGAGTGCTTAGAAAGCACTATCTTTCAAGATAGGAAAGAAATTCTAGGTGACATCATTTTTGGCCAAAGCTCAAAGGCTACTGTGAAGGGATACAGCTCTTCCCAATTATTCCCTACGTAAAGATCAAAATGAAGGCAAAGGGCCAATTCTTAGAGATACCTCATCCCAAATGTGCTACGTGATTACCTACATACTCATTGCATATGTGAGACGTATTATTTTATCAGTAAAGCCACAAATGCTCCTTAAGTAGAACTGAAGTTAAATTCTTCCCCACTCTGTTTTCCCTAATAATGATGACAATCAAAGACCAAAGTGGTTCACACAAAGCAGTGCTGATTCTACTTACGCAATACTGGACCAGTTAAAACCAGCGTTGTGAGGCCATGTTGGGTTTTTTGGAGGGGGGAGGCCACTGTCACACATAATGGAGTTTTAAAAGCCAGGACAATTTTTTTCAGGCCTCTGCCAGTATAGACAAGTTATACCAATTGAATCAAAATTATTTTTAAACTGGTTCTGACTGCATAAATGCCTAAGCAAAAGCAATTTACATTAACATATTTTATTTTGCATTGAAGTGGGCTAGGAACGCACACCCACTCAGATACCGTGACTCAGTCCATCAAGAGTATCTCTTGAAGCTACAATAGCTTGATTACTTGCAACTGCTTGTCTCTACCTGGAAAGAGCTGAAGTGATTTTGAACCAGCCAATTCAAGTAAGCTCACACTTCTGAATTTACCTCTGAAAACCAGTATCAACCAATTGGTGCTGAATTTCGCACCAATGTAATTACATCACCTTCATTTATCTCCCTACAGTTAGATACCACAGCACAACTTTTTGTGAACGACAGGGCACAAGCATTAACGAACTAAACCCATACTTCAAATACACAGCGCTCTCAGCTCCCACGGTAAAAACAGAAGGCTCTGCTTAGTATAAAATAAGCTGGCTTCACAGGAGAGAAACCAGAGTGATCCCTACGCACTATTCAGCATCACCAGATGTGGCTGATCTGTTCACCCCCGCAGCCTTGCTGCAGCTCCCACAGCTGCAGGTGGGATCTCATCGCTGCCCGAAGGCAGGAGAGCAGCAGCCACGGGGAGGCAAAGCGAAGCCCCTGGCCCAGACACGAGGAGCCAGTCCTGTACCCTTCCCCCAGGCTCAGCTCCATCCAGCCCCACCCTGTCATGCCCTTCAGTCACCTCTGTCTCACTGTCAGGGACATACTTCTGCTCCAGGGAAGAGATCTCTCACATCCACTTCAGGGCCCTGTGGTTGGCAGCCAGCAGTGGGCTGAAGGCTGTGCACGCTGCCTCAGGCTCTCCATCTCTATGTAAAAGCAACTACTTGTTTACAAACCCACTTCCCAATGCCTTCCCCCCACAACTGCCAAAACACCCCAAGGAAAGGGGGTGGCTTCTGAACACTCCATCCTATGACAAAACACTGCCCAGTGCGAAAGGCTTTATTAACAAAAAATTACCTAGCAGTGGAAGCATCGTTAGCAGTATGTAAAATAACTTCATTCTCTCTGGCCTTCCTGTCGTTCCTGATGGGAGCAATGCAGACAACACAAGACCAGGGAGAGAGAAATGCTCAGGTGCAGGGCTTGAAAGTTATCTTGGAAGAAATGAGGAAGCCACTCTAGGGAAAATGACACCATGCCTGGGAAAAAACCTTTTGCAAAAGTAAAGCTGGTGTCACAGGTCTGGAAGGCAGCGGACACTGGTGCGAAAATATCCACATGATGGAAGTAACTAGCTGGACAGAGCTGGATATAAAAGTTTTAAACTACAGAGCAACTATTATACAAAGCAGAGCTGTGCAAACTTTCCAACGTTCAACTCCAACAGTACTACAAAAATAATACCACAGCCTTGGCCTTTTCTGCTTAAATAACAAGCTGGAAGCAAGAGCCAAAGATGTCTATCATTTGGAGAGCAAAAAGTAGATTGAGACCACACTCTCACTTTACAGATAGCTACAAAGATTACGTGAAGATAGGATTGTAAAGACATATCTTTAAGTCCCTGCCAACCTAATCAAGATGGTATTAACAGTGATCTCACACTCCATCTGCCTGGCTAGTAATTTATGAAAAATGTACTTCACTATTACAGGAAAAATATGTTGCACTGCTTGTGGCCACAAACCTACAGCAGCAGCTCAGGAACTCTTGGATCAGAGGCCATGAGACCAGTTCTTGACATTTACCAGGTACCACCCATGAGATCTGATTCATTCATATAGCAATTTTGTTTGTTTGTTTGCCCTACTGATGTCTCATCTTCAGACAGATAAGACAGCTGGCAAAAAAATTTACAACCCCTTGCAATTTAGTGTAATACCATACTGTTTTGCTTTTCATCCTGTGAATTCTACACAGGTACTTCACTTAATTTCATGGGATTCTTTTTTTGAATGAAAAGTCTCCCTATTCTTGCTCTGATCGCAATCATTTCTGATTAAATTACTCCCTTTTCTGCCAGAAAACAGAAAAAAATCATCTCGCTTACCAAAACTGTATTTCTTCAATTAGTATTGCATGCCTGTTTCTTTAGCTTACATTGCCTAACACTCAGACCTATGGGACTTGCTTGCTGAAGAAAGGATTATTTAAAATTTATTTATTTGATGGTGGAGCAGGGAGGGGATTGGTAGTGGTGGTGATGTTGTCACAGAATCATAGAATGGTTTGGTTTGGAAGGGGGCCTTAAAGCTCACCCATCTCCAACCCCCTGCCCTGGGCAGGGACACCTGCCACCAGCCCAGGCTGCTCCCAGCCCCGTCCAGCCTGGCCCTGGACACTGCCAGGGATGGGGCATCCACCGCCGCTCTGGGCAGCCTGGGCCTGCGCCTCACCACCCCCACAGTGAAGAATTTCTTCCTCATATCTATTCTAAAGGTATATTCTTTCAGCTTAAAACTATCTGGAAATTTTGGAAATCAATTTTGGAAGTAATTTTGGAAAGCATTATGAAACATTGCAATCTCCATCCAGGCAAAGTTCAGGGGCAGCATTCTAACATCAGAATTACATGAGATGACCCCTATGTATCAAAACAAGGCTGGGGCGGGGGGGCAAAGACCAGTATCAACATACTGGAATTATTTGCTAATTATGCATTTCTTTGCTTAGCAAAACTACCATTTGGATCATCCTTCTAGTTGCTGCAGCAAAGAAAGACAGGATATGCAATGAAGAACATAGCAAAGCAGGACAAAAAAACCCTGCTGTAGTTCTACAAATGTTCTTTCCGCTGCACACTGGGGAAGAAGTATCAAGGACATTACTAACTGCTATAAATGAGTAGGTTAGGATATGCAGAGCAATAGCTAAGCAATAACAGCCTATGATCTAGTCAATTCCTACTTATGAACAACTTAAAGACATCAGTGGTTTTGAAGCTAAACAGCAACAAGGTGAAACAAGCCTCTATTATTATATAGAAGGCTTGCATGCTCAGTATCATTTGCAGGAATCCTGACACAATTGGAATATGCAAAGTTTACCTCCTCTAGTTGTGGGAAAAGACATGGGCTTGGAGCACAAGATTATTTTATTACCAAATAAAATATCAAAATTACTTTGTACACAAAATCTGAGTCAATCTCAAGGACAATTTTAGGACCATAGGGAAACAGTGTCTCAGTAGCATTTGTTCTATCTTCAGCAACACAGACAAAACGAACCCCTTCCCCAAGTACACACGCTCCTGATGTTCCAATACTCCTCTATAAAACTAATCAGCACGATTTATTATATTGCAATACACTAATACCATTTTGAGATAAATCAAGTAGATTTTCTAGTATTCCTTTGAAAGCTTCTAGCTATGAAATCCACAACTCATACTCAAGGACTTTTTTGCCCCTTTAGTTTTGCTCCTCAAACACTTTCATTTCTGTTATGAAACACTCTTCCACCCATCTCACTTTGCCAGATCAAAAAAAACCTACAGATTTGTCTTTTAGAAACATTCTTGGAAAACAGGAAATCAAAATGTCTTCACTTTATCCAACAGATACACACTTCGTAGCTTTGCTAATATATGCAAATTGTCTGATTGCTTGAAATTACTGATTAACCATGCTGGAGAGCTGATTACCTGATTATCCAAGAGAAAAATAATTTAGCGTGATTTTGTGTCATTTGACAGTCTAGATAATTTTCTAATTAATTTGAGTTTTCAAGTGAATTCAGAGATACTACTGAAAAAGAGAAAAGAGGTCAATGATCTGAATAAAGGTAAGCTTTCCAGGAATTTTCTTCTTCCACAACCATTTGTCAAATGTTAGTTAGCTACAGACACTTCAGACACACACAAACACACACACGAGAACTTAGATCCAAAACTATTCAAAATATAACCCATGGTAAAATCTTCAGTGCTCCTTTAAAGATATCTTGCAGAGCTGGACACAAGATTAGTGGTGCACTAGTCTGACACACGGCATCAAACTTGCAGTGTTACCAAAAAAATTCTGAAGTACACATGAAGCAGTATGTAGCAGATATTTTGTCAATATGCTGAGAGAATTATAAATACTGGAAATACATACTTGCCACTGAAAAGTTGTTGAGTGGATATGGCAGATCCACATCCTGGGGCTTCTCCTTATAGCCTATGAAAGAGCCATCTGTCTTTAGCAGGAAATATCTTGGCCGCCAGTTTTTTATATATTCTCCTAAAGGAGGAAAAAAAAAAAAAAAAAGTTCATTAGTACTGTAGAAAAAAATCTTTGATCTTAAAAAATATAACATGTTATCAGTGTCTAACATTAATTATACCCAAATCTTTCCAGACGTTTTCAATTTACAGAGGAAACTAACTCCCTCCAAAAGAAGAGAAAATGGAATTGCAATGGTAAGCCTGGACTATACAACGATGCCTCTGGAATAAGAAGCTACAAGCAGTGTATAGTAATATTCCGTAATTCTAAATTTCATCACACTATACACTTCAAAATCCTACATCTTTACACCTATAAACAGTTCAAAATTTGCTGCAGGCAAAAATAAGCCTATGAAATCTAAACTACTACAAGGCAGAACATTTATCCTGCTGAGCCAAAGCAAAACCCATTAACTTCCTCAAAACACACACTACGCAAATACAAGAAGATTGGGGGTAATGGGAGAACCTACACAAAATACACTTAACAAATGTATCTGCAAGCAAAAGGAATAAAAAAGAAAAAAATAGAAGCCAATTACCTTCTAAAAGGTAAGTCCATCAACAAACCCACCACCTCTGCCTTCCCCACACCCCAGTCTGAGCAGAAGATTCCACAAGCCATGAGGTATTCAGGACCAGAAGCATACCCATCAGGTCAGCAAAGGCATGATAGCTTAATTAGTGCCACTTGTTATTTAAGGGTAAAAAAATCTCTTTAATAGAATTACACTTTACAAAGTAAAGTAGACCACAGACCAAAATCTCAGCAACAATTTCGTTTTTAAAGTGCAATTATTCAGTTAAGTACGGGTGAGTTTAGATCTGCCCAGCTTCCCCATCTTTGACGTCTACCTGCAGAGCAAATAACGTATGCATGAGTACTTACTAAGACTTTAAATAGGTCACTGTTTCATTATACAAGTGAACATTAACAAAAAAAAAAGTGTATTAACAATGCAGAATTTCCAACCATGCGTAGGACTTCTCACCTTCTGCAAAATGCTCACAAGAGACCGGTCCAGGGGCTGTACAGGTCCCGGGCAAAGCCCAACCCATTAGTGCCACCTCAGCACCCTGTTAGCTGTAGCTACATACCTTTTAGACAATTCAAAAGTCAGAAAGAAGTTTTACATCCATCTAACACGGAGATTACACCATGAAAGGCTAATCTAAAGATTCATTAATTGCATCTTCACCTTTCCATCAGAGCAATCAACTAATTGTCACTGAAGTTCAACATGGGGATTGTTAATAAGGCCTTGCTGAACTCGATCACAACTTGCAAGGATTTTGATGATGCCCGCAGCTTAAAATCTAACCACAGCCATTAACATTTTTGATATTCAACACATACTTAAGCAGAGAAGCAGGGTAGGGAGTAGAAGATGGAGAAGAGGAAAGGGTAAGAAAAATTAACACCAGGCTATTTGTGCCGACTTATGTTTTCTGGCACTCAGTAGCAAAACTCTTCCTATTTATCCTGCTTCTGCATAGCAGGGTACCTGCTTGATTTTGTTATCAAGGCATTTTCATATAAGTAGACAGAAAATTGAAAAAGTCAAAGCATTACTTAATTTGACCACAAAATTAATAGAGCAGATATAGCACTAGTTACATTTGTATTGACTCAGAGCTTTCTATGGCAGATCGCTGGTGCCAGTTCAGCCAGGAACACCTCTACTGACACTGCCAGGCTGGACTGCTTTTACAGTGGGAAATCCTAACAAACATAAAAGCAAACAATAAAAAACCCAAAACCAAACAAAAACTGAGGTATGAGATATTTTTATGCTGGAGAAGAAATGTAAGTGCAGTATGGGAAAAGAAATGTGTAACTTTTTTTTGCTGTTGTTGGTATTACTGTTCACCATTGTTACTTACTATCATCAAAACGTCATCATTACATGAGAAGGTAAAGACATTTCTTAAGTTTGCTGAATACTTGAAAATGAAATAATCAAAGGCCTGAGTAAAGGTATGACTCATATTTTAAGAACATTTAAAATAGGGCCCACAACAAATTTGCTGATATCTGCATGGAACTCAAAAGTTGAAGCCAAAACAAAACTTTATGTAGCATATCATCCGCTCTAAGTTTTAAAGGTATTAACACTCTAGTTGCTTTCTTAAACAGACCATAAAGGGACTCTTCTGTAAATTCTAGTAAGGTATATCATATTTAGTTGTAACATAGGTGACTGTTAGAGAGAAAGCGCCTGTTAGTAGGTTTAAATTTATCAAGATCTTGGTCTTGTCTTGAAGGAGCAGTAACTGGAAGGCAGGCATATAAAAATACTGAAGAGTTCCAGGACAGCATGCAGAGAATACCAGTGCGCCCAGAGCAGGTCAGCCAGGCAACGGGGTCAGGTTTGGGAGATTCCTCCTTTCCGTGAGGAATGAACTAGACAGGGAGATAAGCAGGCTGTGCTCTACAAATCAGAGCTGACAGGGTAAGTACACTCGTTAGTCGCTTCAGGGAGAACAGAGGCTTTCGTTTACTTACATACGTGCTCTCCAGAACAAAAGCCCGTAGAAGAGGAGACTATTCTAGCAGGTGCCCTTAGAGGGCCAGCACACACCTCCCTGGGCACTTACTCCCTCTCCTCCTCTCAGGACAACACTGTAGACTGCATTTGGCTTCTACTAGATACTCAGAAGTAGTATGAGACATCAGAAGAACCATTACAAGAGTATGACTAGCACCTCTGGACAAAAGCTAACCAGAAGAAGATACAAATATTAAATGATATATAAATACCAGTTTACCCACGAGGGCAGCTGTACCTCTGCCTCTGCCCTGCAAACTATAGTCAGACACAGGATACGTAACCCAAAAGCAATTCCAAACCACTATGGCCTCATAAGGATCCATCTACTTCTTTCACAGACTTATTTCTTTGAAGAATGTCTCTCCTGAATGGTTCCCTAACAGAAATCACGGTCAGACCACTTCTTCAAGATGTCTGGACAAACACGCGTGCGCACACACATAAAAAAACCAACCTAGTTTTGCCTCGAAATGCCCAATATTCCAATCCTTCTTCAAGGCCTATACATGAATATTTATCATCTACCCTTTATTTATTTTGTAATTTAATTAACAAATGGATGAACACTTTTGAAGACTAAAGTAAACAGTGGTATCAGTGAACAGTTCACTTAGGCGCTCAAGTGGTTTAATGGCTCTCAAGATGCACTCTAGGTGCTCTCTAATAACTGCATTCCTTTCACATAATCTGCTTAAAGACAGAAAAACATTTTAGTCCACACCTCTGAATAGACATGTGCTTGCTGAACTGTTTTGGAAGATAAATCCTCCCTACAAAAAATATTAAAACACAATAGAGTATTTGAAAAGCAAAAACTCTTCCACATGTCTTCTAACTTACCAGCCCTGCATTAAGGGGAAAAAAAAGAAAAAAAAAAAAAAAAAAAAAGTCTATTTCACACTATGAGCAATATTAAATTATAGGTATTTGGAGTGTATGTTTAGCAAGTACCTCAACACAAGCAAACGAGAGGAAATTTACAGCTGAAATTCAGTACGTAACAAAAAAATTCCTTGAGAACGGAGATGTCCAGGCAGGCTAACCAAACCACCAGATAGCCTGACAATCTAATGAAATGGAGCTGCGGTACTTAGAAAAGCAGTGGATCTGCAATGGAGAATTAATCGGTTTGTACCCTGCTTCCTGCTGAGTTAATGTAAGCTAAATTATTATTTTGCTTAAATTTACACCCTTCTAAGTTGAAAAACATGTTCTTTTAGGATCTGTTTATTAGACAGTAAGAAGAGGTCTCTAATTTCAACTACTGCGGCAAAGCAAGCCAAGTCATTCCTACATCATTTTAATTCTAGTCGAAGTTTTTAAAGCTGCATGAAAAAAGAGGCACTAAAATATGTATCTCACAGATACATACAGACAATGAATATATACATACGTACACACAAAATACATATTTAGAAACAGTTTCAGGTTGGTAGGCTCTGCTTTTTTAATAACTACCAAGAGAATACACCCGAAAGATGAAACAAGACAGCAACACATGCCTTAAGCACATGAAAATGTGATCTGATCTTCATGCAAAAAGCGCCCTCATAACATGCAACTCTTTAATTAATGTTGTATTTAATAATACACTGGCTAACAACGGTAACAAAGAACGCTTAATGAAGGTTTGTTTAGAACATGACCCTTGCGGCTGGCTCTGTGTTCGCCTCTGTACTGCAACCTTAATGATTTTTCTCTTTTGCCTTTGACATCTAGTAACAAGAATCCTCCCTTCAGGACATTTCACAAAACACGTTTATTCTAGTGTTGTGATGTTTGTAGTTTTGATACTGCTGAGGAGCTTCACAAAGAAGAGCTTTCTAAGAACCGTGAGCAGCCAATAAATCCACATTAGACAAATGTAGCACTCAAAGTTTGTAATATTTTTACTTCACCTTAGAACTCAAACTCTCTCTTCAAACGTACATTTCAGCTCAGGTTCGATGGTTGCTATTGTTAGTCTCACCACTTGTAATCCTTAGAAAATTTAGCAATTATGGAAAAATTATTCAGTAATTTTAAAATAAACTTATTATTACAAAACCTATTTTTCAAATCACTTTTGCAAAACATCTACAGTTTTCAATATGGAAATTACTTTGGAGGTGTGAAGGAAATGTCTTTAATATACAGCACTGATAAGCAACAGAAACCTGAGTTCAAAAACTTGCTGCCTTTAAAGAAGCAACAGCTGCCACACAGACATAAGTGAGAAAGGGGGGGAGAAAAAGCAAACCCCCTCCAAGCAGAGAACACCAATAATTTGCCTCTTGTCCGTGTCATCAATTTACTAAATGGATTACATAAAAATAATACACAAATGCTATCCTCCCTTCTTTTTTTCTTTTCCTTTCTTTTTTAAGGCACTTTTTTGTTGACTCAAACTCCAGTTCTCCTACGCTAACATTCAATAAACAGAGGAGGGAAAAATCTGAATCTAAGAGCATTAAACAAAATTATATAAAAGTAAATGAAACAGCCATACACCATTTTTCTTTGTAAGAAACAACTGTAATTGATGTCAGGTCAAGTAAAATATCAGAAATAACGCCAGTGGTTTTTGAGATTGAATTTACTTACCTTGGCCCTCTGAGGGCAGTGTTACCTAACGCACGATTAGAAGCATCAGCAGACTATTTGATTAAGTCAGTAGACACTAGTAAATGTAAAGCGCTTCTGTTAAATATTTACTTCTGATTTCATGATAACAATTTTGAAATAGAGTTCAAAGGTACTGTAAAAACTACGTGATTAAAAAAAAAAAAAGTATACCTGTCCTCACAATTCCTCTGTCCTTCAGTCTAATGTAAACGTGTAACTGTACATCATGCAAAAGATCTGACAAAACCTTACTGTATACCAAAGTATTAAATAAAAATGGGATTTTTCTTAACGTGCCTTAGGATTTTAAAAGCTATTTTTATCATATATCCCCTCCCAAGTATTTGCCAGCAGCTTGAAGGAAAGCAGAATTTGGAACTAATGCTTTCTGATTCTGCCTTTTATACTGTGAGACAGCAATTATTTATTTATACTGTTTTCCCACAGTTCCCAGTAATGCTAAATGATATTTTGGGCACATCTGCACTTACTTCAGACAAATTAATTTTTCTTGTCACAGCGGGGAAATAGGGAACATTTTGTGTTACATGTGGGCATCAACTTCTACTGCAGTGAAGCTTCCATTAAGTTTTCTGCAAATTGAGGAATTAAGGTGTGAAAGTTCCAGCACCTTTCACCGTCCGTGACACCGCAACGATCCAGTGCAGGTGTAAAGACCAGTCAATTTATGTCGAGCTCTTCACAGCTGTGTGACCAGAAACCAACGAAAACCACACAGATGTTACGATTTTGCAAATGAGGGCAAGCAGCCTCGGGAAGGAGCTCTGGAAGTTCCTCAGCTGAGCAAGGGGAGAGGAAAGCAGGGACAACCCTCTCTCTTCCATGCCAGCCTAGATGCGCTGAAGAGCAGGCAAACGGTAGCACCTTTTCTTCCTGAAGCAGTAGCAGGGAGTCAAAAACAAGGGCTCCTACTGGGAAAACAGGACTCCCAAGGGAGAGGTGCAGCCACCAGGCAGGTCGAAGCCGGAGAGCGGCTTTCCATACTCGCAGCATGCACCTCTGCAGCTGAAGCAACAGGGAGGAGCAGTCTCCTCCAGAGACAGTTTTCCCCTGTCCTGACCCTGGGGTTTTCTTCCCCCCAGGTTCTGAATGCAACCTACAGGTGTGCTTCCAGCTAGAGGCTCACTCGGGTTCAAACCATCAGCCACCCTTTTTCATCACGACTACAGTGAGTCACCGTCCTATTTTGTATAAACGCAACGGTACTTCAGCTCCTGCTGTTTATTCAACTCTCTCCTGCCGCATTAATATTTTCTCTAAAATATCCCCCCCTAAAAAAAAAAAAAAAGATCTAGAGGAAAATAGGAACAGAGAGAGAGATACCACTATTCAAACATAAATGCAGTATTCAAACTGGGCAGCCTGAATATCCACACAATTACCAACGTCTTTTGGCATTTCATGGAAAATAAACGTTCACAGCACATACTTAATTTTCATATGCACAAAATCTTGTCCTCTTAAGAAATCGTACAAGAAATACTGGGTTAGCTGACATCCTGACAAATTGAGAATTGACCTTTACCGTGTCCGTTTTGAGCCAACGGGAAGAAAAACTTGCCAGTTTCAACATCACTCTCACTTCCCCTTCATTCTTGAAGGATAAGAATTAGAACAACACATAAATTAAATAGAAGTTGGTGTTAGTACATGCTGGCTAGAATTACAGAGTCCTGTATTGCATCAGCATCCCTGAACAACAAAGGAGATCAATATTTTCTAAATATGCCTGCTGTTCAGGAATGGAAAACCAAGGTCTATATCCTGGCAACATTTAGAGACACTGCTCACATTTTCTACATTTCTCTCTTGCATAAGGTTTTATAGGATCAAAGCCCAAAATGCTACACTATTTAGCTGCTTCTCAAAGCAGTTTTGTAGTTTTTAATAATGTTGAGATTTATTTGTGGTAAATTCAAAAAGAAACCCCCCACATTTTAGAATATTGCCTCACAATTTTTTTACAGCTAAAAACCTTCATGTTCTCAGTACTTCTAAATATTTATAATTTTTTATAGAGGACTATCAGCATCAAATGGTACTTCATATAACAGAAAAAATACTTTCTTCTGTTTTTGCTAGTAGACCAAAGGATCTTTTTCAGATTTTGACAATATTTAAAAGATAAGTATACGAATATTAATCTATAAATTACACTGAGTAAGACAGTTGGCTACAGCAGCAATGATTTAAATGCACGTACTTGGTACAAATGTATATAGTGTCAGACAATTAACATGTAAATGTTTTTTCCACGTAACTAAGTTGAATTCAACATCTTCCTAATATTCTCTACATTTTGTAAAACAGCCAACTCCAGTTTACACAAGAAATCTCCAACTTTCCATTGTTTGCAAAAGGGTAGGAGAAGTTTGACAATAGCATTACCGTTCAGCTGAGTTTCTTTGACAGATTAATGTGCTGTCAAAAATTATGTGACTTTCCCCTCTTAAAACTGGTATACTTGGTAGCATGTTTTCACAAAGCAAACTGTCTCACTTTTAAAACTGGCACATTGCAAGAATTTTAAAATAGCTCCTCTCGACTTTCTCCTTGTCACTAGGTGTGCTCCTAGCCTCAGACCTTGCCAGGTGCCAAAAAGCTAGCACCAGCGTCGTTCATCTACATTTCCTCCTCAAGTGCATTGCTCATGTCAGCCTTTTTGCTTTCTCATTTAGCCCGCATCATTTGCACAGGATCAGTCTGCGACACAGAAATGCAGAAGCATTCCTCAAAACCACCTGCATTGGAAGAACAGCTCCACTGCTGCTGTACGCGTCAGGAGAACTCTCTGGCTGCATGAAATGCTTTGCAACAAGCAGCAATGCAGCACTACCCAGAGCACCCTGGGCTTCACACCAGCAATGACAGAACACAGAAAATGGCACAATTCTGGGGAGAACTGACAACCCAACGACCAGGCAAAAAGCAATTCTCCATTTGCAGGGCTGTCGGACCTCTGTCAAGGCTCAGACGTAGAGTAGGTGGCATCCACGTCTGCATTTTCAGTTAAAATTAAGTTGACATAATCCAAAACTGACTTCTTCCGCTGCCACAGTGATGTACAAGGGGACATGAAATGCTCCCATCAGTAGTTATTGCTACCGATGACCTACAGACCTGATGCTTTCAAGACCTAAGATGGAAGACACAATAAAAAGGGGTTCCTTCACTTTTGGTGAGGGCTTGGTGGGAAGGGGTGGTTCGGTTCCTTCAGGTTTAATATTAAAGTCATGCAGTCACTGGCCAAAAAAACCCGATACATACTGATAACTGGAAGGAAGACACGTCTGCAGTCCACAGCCACAGTGCACCTCAACCACCATTTCATTTTCCATTTTTCAGTTCAATACAGATATCAAGCTGTTGAATTTCACGTAATATTAGTGAAGAAAAACCATTATTTCAATGTTTCCACTTTTATATTTGAAGTAAGATCACCTGGATAAGACAATGCTCTCGTTTAGCCTTTTCAGGCTAACAATTGCCCTCCATGCTTGTATACGTTTTCACATTTCTTCCATGTTATGTGGAAGATGCTGGAAACTCATCAGCAGCAGAAATTACCAAACAAGAAAAAGGAAAGGATTTTAGTGGAAGAAAGAAAACTGTATTCCTATAGAGTGATCCAAATTTATTTTATGTGCAACTGTCAAACAGGAAAATGTAAGTTATGCCTGACCAGCTCCTTGCCTTTGGAGAAAGAACTGAAAATAAGATCAAGTGAAAGAGAAAATTAGTTGCTAATCTCATTCTAACCCCTAGCATTTACTTGTCTACTATATAATACTAGACATTCACCGATTGGCACTTTCTGCATAAGAAAAGCTCAGGATGCAATAGTAGGGGTATGCAACGTATCAGTCCTGAGGTAGACAGACAAAGCTATGTAAGAACTTGTATAGCACCTGTCTGCCAAATGTCTGTGGCTGAAATAACTGCATTAGTCTTTCTACTTCCACAAGTACCAAATTTACTAAGTTGTTGGGTCTTTTTAACCCCACCACATGGAGAAATCAGAAGTTTTCTTCCCTACAAGAAAAGGCTCTTTTTAGGAATAAACAACGGAGGGAGGGAAGATATTAAACTCCTGAACTAATTAACAGAAGTAAAGGAGGCGGTGGGGGACAATGATAATTAATATGTACCCTCCTCCTAACCAAATCTCCACATACATTCATTCTGTATATGCACACACAACAGCAGCATCATAAACCGTCTCAAGTTCTTGCCATTATTCAGTTCGACATCTGCACATGTTTATGCGTCTCTCCAAACAACCTCTTGAACACCCTGCTGGAGCTGTCATTTTTTTCTTCTCCCTATCTGGCAGATGGCAAGTCAACAATCGGCATCAACAGCAGCCGAATATCTCCCCCCTCCATCCGACCCCCCTAAACAGACACAATAATAACTTCTTTGTGCTTCCCCACAATGCAGCTGCTTAAACCATTTCGCTACAAGGCTGCTTTGCCTTAATAAAAAAAAAAAAAAAAAAAAAAAAAAATCCCTTCTGTCAAGTCTAAAAAGCAGCATAATGTTAAGCAAGCTAAAGCCACAGCACAGCTGCAAACGGGCAGACACATTGACAGCTCCTCCCTTAACAAAGCCCTGTGAATTGAAGGGGGTTCATCTGAGGCTCACACAGTAATTAGTATAAAAAAGTCCGACAGCCTCTATTATGCTAGGAAAAAAAAACTGGACAGAACTGGGCTGCTGTTTTGCGTCAAGAGTTCTGCTGCAGAGTAGATAAATCATGTTGGGTTTTTTTCCTCTCTTTTTAAAGACAGTAATAAGGAGGATGAGAGAAGCTAATTTGAAAACTTGGACACAGTAATTGTACCATATGGTGAGCATTTATCCCTTCTGAAATACACGCTAACAGTCACTTACATGCACAGTGCTTTGTTTTACAGTTGTTATTCTCTCTACCATATTCATAAAATGGATCTGAATATCCGATACTCCAGAGAAGTTGTGTGTAATTAGCAGCAAAACTGCCTGAGCTTAATATATTGGCCTACCATAGCAATCTAGTTAATTGCAGAAAATCCCATGCCCCCAAATTTAAATAGTGTCCACTTCAAGGATTTTTTTTTTATTTCTCTCAAACTGGCTAAGCATCACACATAATAAAGTTCAGAGAAGTAATTTATTGACACTAATACTCCTTGATACCGCTGGCTCTAAAATGCGTGAGCGGGAGGTATTTTCCTTTTCATCCGTGCAGCGTAGAGGAATTAATTCAAGAACCATTTAACAGTAACCACAAAATATTTCAGTTCCACCACACTTGTGAAAGGAATTGCCCCATAAACTTAAAGGTGAAACTGAACTTCAGCACGGGGCACCGGGGGGAGACAAAGACTTCAAAAATCCACTCCCCCACCTCCACCCCCATTTTCTTCCTGGCTCCTATTTTGCAGTATTTTTGTTGGCAATCCAAACACTTCATTCACAAGGACCTTCAAAACTTGGAAAGCACAGCATCCAACTCTCAGGGGCTCTGCTTGCTCTTTACCACACACTTGCAGCTTTTCACCCTGTTCAGGCCACCAAACTGTCCTGGAGTCACAGAAGATACGGAACCAGTTGGGTGGAGCTGGGAAAGGGTAGGCTTCTTTGAAAGGAAACACGGTAGTTAAATGGCAAAATTAATACATCTTGGAAGTACTGCTTACACGTAGCCAGCTTCCCAGCAAGGGAAATAAAAAGCTCAAGCAAAATAAAAGATGAAAATTTGGTGAAAAATTACAGTCTGCGACAGAGGATAATGGTATTTGCAAAGAACCAGAACGGTTTCTTTGTATCCATCATCACCTCTGGAGACAACAGAAATCTCTTTCAGGTAAGAGACAAACACTTCCAGTGTCTCTGGATCAAAAAGGAGGTGCTGGAGCAGAGTGCTGGGTACTGAGGGGTCCCAGAACCAGAATACGTTCACAATTACTAAGAAATTGCAAGTAAGGTGAAAACGACTGGCAAAACCCAGTACGCTTCAACAGTGACAGTTAAACTGAAGGACTACAAATGGAGAATTACAGCCCACCACCCTGAAGAAGAACCCAAAAAGATTTAAAGAAAAAAAAAAAAATTGGAAATTTCGAGTCGTTTGGCTGTATGGTAACTAAAGGAAACTGTCTATAATTCTGCTTTTAATCCTACGCTTAAATAACACAAACTGACATAAGATAAACAAGGCAGGACTGCCTTTGAAGAGGAAAATCATGCCCATCATACATATGGGATTTCTTTAGGAATGTCAAGAAAATAAAATGGATCAACACTGACTGACACAATTTATTTCAACCTTTATAAAGCTTTTAGTAAGTTTAAGGAAACAGTAGTTGTGTGGATGAAAAAATCTGTGTGGTGCAACAGAACAGAAATGGGAAACGGGGTAAAAAGAAGAGATAAAGTAGGGTTACACAGTCAAATTTCCATCTGTGATTCTCTACAGTTCTCTGGTAGGAACCTTTTAGTTAATATAGACAAGAGTGATCTGGGATCACCACTGAATATACAGGAAAACGGTAAACCCCCTGAAGTTTATTAAGAATATGTAGAATTTCAGACTGGCAAAGCTACGCCTGTGAGCTGAGCAACACGAGACGAAATACAGTGAAGAATTACTTGAATTAATAAACAGTTACAGGAATAACCTGAAATACTCTATATACTGTGTTTAGTTTAAAATTAACCACTCAAGAACAATTAACAAAGTATTTGCTTAAGTTTGCAGTACTGAGAAGAAAGAAAAATATTATCATGTGTAAAGTTACATAATTGTAGCAACGCTGCAAATACTGTTATTCCATGATAAACAAATAAAATACCGTTCTGCTAACTACATTAAAAGAAAAGAAAAAAAACAAAAATAAACTATTTAGAGAACCAAAGGGCTTCAGAGACAAAACACACACCAAAAAAAAACTGGAAAAAAACTGGAAAAAAGACAGTTGGAGAGAAGCAGACTGAAGAGAAAGCCTGGATTAGGTTTCAGTTTCAAAGGAAGGACTATGACAAAAGGATTTAACACCACAAATGGCCAACAGCAGAATATCAGTCATCTCACAGGAACACATTATCAGAAGAGTTCAGGACCAGTTTTCAAGCATTCAGCATCTCCAGCTCTAGGTGGATTCTGTAACGTCACCACGTAACCAGCAGTTCGCACACAGCAATGCCAGCTGCGCTCCCACCAATTCAGCACCCAACACCTACCAGCACCTTGAATGCTGTGGAGCACCTCCAAATTCGTGTGAGCGTTTTTTCTTTAAAAAAATCAGAATCTCACATTCAGGAAATGGGAATAAACATTCCGCATAGGGAGGTTCCTCCTTTAATTGCCATGCAATTCTGTCTTAGCACAAATCTGGTACTAACCAGGGAGCACTGATGGTGAATTCATGTCCCAGCCCTTGGCCACCTTGGTTCACCTTAAATATAATCTACTACAGTAGATTAGAGTATAGTAGTAGTATAATCTACTACAGTGCAGCCGGGAATACAAGGAACACTTGTGAAGGAAGTGTGTGGGGCATTCCCCGCCCCGCTCCACTACATCAGCCTGGCACCCACACATTTAAATGATTGAACCCAAAACCCAAGAAAATAGGTTTTGACCAGATCAAAACAGTTACAGCTCACCGTGCAGCTAGTATTGGCACAAAGGAGGGGCAGGGAACTAGCTGGGGGCAAGAAGGATGCAAGGGATAAGGGGCATCAGCATGAACTTGTATGCAAGATTAACTACTGATTCATCGGAGTGCTGATCTTCCTTGGGACTGCAACTCTTGTTTTCCAGTTCAGCTAGAACATCAGGTCGAAGTGAATAAATTTCGAAAACCAACAGCATCCCTAAGCAACAATGCCACAATAGTTCTGCCACAATATTAAACCAAGAATTTCCCTAATACAATTTCACATATATACCAGCAAAGTCTATTCCCACCTATGTTGCGAAATATGTTCTGACATTCTCTTTACACATGTACACAGCAATTATAGATAAAAAATTTTGTAAACTACAAGGAACATGTACAAATCTCTGCACTCTGGCAAATAATTGAAAAATCATTTAAAATTTGGGATTTGAAAAAACTAGAAATACAACCCTTTGACATGTATTTGTGAAGTAGTTATTACAATTTAAAGATATTAACAAAATCTTAGCAACGTGGAGATCCCACTATAAATTGATATTTTGAATTAGCCATGTAATACTCCAATACTAGAAACAGTGCCAAAAAGATCAGAATAATTTGGTCACTATTTTCTTAAATTTGCAGGCTATAATTAAAGTAATAGATGTCAAAAAAAAAAAAAACCTCTCAAGTTTTTAACTTCAGGATTCTAAGTAATTCTAAAATATTTCACTACCTTAAAATGAATAAAACTGCTCCTAAGACCCACATAAGAATCATAACACAGTTAAATTTTAATATACATATTTTACAGTATTTTATCTTGCATGATTTTATTACATTACAATTGCAATAAGCATTCAAGTGAGGTGTTAAAAATTCTTCTGCTTCCAGTTTTTCCAGTCCTCTGAACTAAGAGAAAGATTGACTGATAAGAAGAAATGCAAAATCCTCGACTGCAATTTTACTAGCACAACATTTTTGCCTCATTTTCAGTCACATTAGAAACTTTTAGAACAGAGCTATAAATTATGAACCCCAAAATTTCAGCCACAAGATGGACCTGAAAGATGACTGACCTGGATAAGACCTACAGATTTACTTAGGCAATCTCAGGATGAGTTTTGCTACAGTTTTTCCACGACCAGGAACATATTTTGTGGTTTCTCTGCATTGAGCATGCTTTTTTTTTTTCCCTCATCTAAATTTCTGAAACGTTTTTAATGGCTTGGCCTCCAAAACAGTTTGATGCAAAAGGCAGTCTAATAACGTATGGGATGACCTTAAAAAGATTTCAGCAAACTCTTCAATTATTTTATTCAATGCAGAAGTTAAATTTCATACAAGAGAAAACACTGATAATCTCCACTTACATCTGGCCTTTCTGAATTTCTGATTATACACACAATAATTAACTGGCACCAAATATTTAACATTTGTGACACCAAAATGATAGCCACCAATAAGGAACCATATTAAAAAAAAAAATCTATTTGCATTATTATTGAATTAACTAAACAAATTTGATACTGTTTTAGTGGATGTTTTTCCTCTAGAAAGTAAACAGCACATTTTTCTAATTAATAAAAACAAAATGGAAACTGACTTACAACACTGACTTCAAAATCCTTGTGAAAGTCTGTACTGGTGATGTCACAAATGCTGTCACATCTGAGCGGGTATTGTCTGTAGAAGGTTCAGAAATGTCCATTTTAATCAAAACGTTTGTGAAGAGGCAGTTGTGTCTTTTGTTTTTATTTCAATGGATTACAGAATTCCTTAAGAATCACGGTTGCAACTCTCATTAAAAATAATAAATCAGGTAAAAACCTAAATAGCTGAAATATAAGGGCCTGATCTACAACGGATATAGAAACACATGTAAGAGTGAAGGGAAATCTGCAGGTTATGCTTCCATCAGCCTTTAATAATGATGTTTGCATAACACTGATGTAACACTCCCATTTTCTGATTTGCTTAAAGTGAACTACAAATTATTGCCTCAGAGAACTAAAATGCCAGTCCTAAAGTACTCTAAGACAGAAAACACAATTTCTCCAGGCTTGCAGTTATTTTTAAATTAAACCTTTCAACTTTCTGATACTTTGAAGCCACGTATTATCTTCCATTTCCCCACTGCAAAACATTAACGACTCAACAAGTATTTTTCTTATGTCAAGAAACCCTCCCATCACTGGTCCAAACCCCAGAGACAGAGATGGGGATGCTTGGTCAAGTCGTAAGTGTCTGAAAAATAAACTTTTCCTTCCCTCTTTTTCCCCTGTGCAGTTTGGCACTGCCAAAAGGACCATGCTGTGCTACGGGAAGGGATCGGTGCTGTGTAGGTGCCTGAAGAACTCTTAAACATGCATCTTCCTATTTAGGGCATTTATAGCATAACTATTTCTATATGTCAGTTTCATTTGATGGAAGTCATCTGCGTTCTAGAAACATTTCTGTATGTCTCCAGCACAGATAACCAAACAAAGAAGCCTTTCCAATAAAAACTTACAGTTAAGAAAAATAAACTCGGGTACAGAAGTTCTTAAAACATCCTTTAAAATTTTCTATCTGTGACATAAGAACTGGAACAAATGACAACGGAGTAAAGCTATGCTTTTATTTCAAACTCCAAAGAGGAAAAGGAAAAGAAAAAAGAAAAAAAAATTTAAAAATCTCATGCCAGAATGAGGTACGAGGACATATGGGCAGTCTATCACCTGACTACCAAACAGCAGTACTAAGGCTGACACATGTTTGTTAATCCCGAGAGGTAAAACGCTGCTTTGTCTTCTGGGGGTTGTGCTGCAGATGAGTGCCCGTTATGCCGCTGATGCATTTTTCCATGCTGACATTCCCCAGGGAATTTGAGTTCCCCATCAGGGAGAAGGGACACTAATTTTTCACCTCCTCCAAGAGCCTTCCATAATTTTGTTTACCAAGTGCACCCGTAAGAACAGCATCAGCAGCACAGCCGAAAAGAGTTTGAACAAAAGCTTTTCCTCTGGATGTCTACAGTTTAATTCTGTTAATTCTTTTACCAAGACTCTTTAGTTTGCAGTGACAGCTTGGTCTTGTAACACCAGATCACCATTTGCGAGGGAAGGACTGAACTTCAGTGACATGATTACTGCTTACAGACAACAGCCCCTCTTCGGACAATCCGAGGTGATGAAGGGGAGGAACGTTTCCCAGAGGTCTGGCCACTCTCTAATGTACATTTTTATCTCCCTATGGGGCAAAATAAGGTGAGGTCAAGGGATAAATAATCAGTAGCTACAGAAACACTCTAGCCCTCTACAAGTTTCTCCTTCTCCAGAAAGGAGTCTGCTTTCAGACTCTACTGTTTCCAACAAAACCCCTCAGAGAACTTCAGGTGCAATTTTCCGTTATACCCCAGCTGAGGCAGCTGAGGAGAAACCCTGCCTCCTGCTCCTTCCAGTCCTGTAGCCTGGTGGTCCTCCTT
>JAVJGJ010000059.1:85851978-85889836 GCA_035590215.1 Microhierax caerulescens
TGCTCCTTCCAGTCCTGCAGCCTGGTGGTCCTCCTTGTCTCATCTGCCACTTCTGCAGCTCGCTAGTCCAATAGGGAGATATAAAAAAATAAATACATACATACATAAAATAATGCGGGGAGGTGGGGGATAGAGAAGGGCAGGAATAGGACAGTCTCCTGCAAGATCAGATGTGTGACCCCATCAGCTGACAAGTCATAGTCTTGCTAAATCCATCACAAGGTGGCTAGGGGGGATATATTCCAGGCAGGGTCTAGCTGAACCTCCTCCTTCATTAGCAGCATCCCATTAGATCTGATTAGGTATAAAAACATCCTCTCGCTACTGTTTTCAGAACTCCCCTTTCTCCCTGACACACTGGGCATCTGTTTCAAGGATCTGGCTCTGTGGGTAACAAGCGGGAGGGCTGCATGTGCATCTACTGTTGATGGTACGAGTGCCAAGCAGACAACATCCAGCGCCTCGTTTGCAGAAGGATGGTCACGCTGCCCCGTTGCATCCTTCACGCACATTTGCTCCCCAGGTGACAGTGCAGCAGCGGTAACACTCCTGCCTTCGCTTAAGGAGGAAAATTCGCAGTGACTTACACGGTACTTTCAGCTCGCTCACTCTCCAGGTCTGTATTTGTGCCACCACAAATACAACGTCTTTATTCTTAACCCAGCAACCCTCCAGGCACTAAAGAAAGTGCCTTGATGGTGTCTTTAAACAACTCCATTTACTTAGCATGTCAAAACAATATTAAGAAATTACTTGACTACCACAAATCAGTACCTTCGCATCAAAAAGTTTAAAGGACTAATGGGCTTAACTAAGTATAATGAGAAAAACATACACAGCAAAGGAAGCACGTGGACACTCCACAGGCAATAAGACAGCTCTAACTGTCCGTGACACCAAGGGTGAAAGTGCCAAAGCGGTGGCAACAGCAATACCCAGCTAAGAAAGACTATGAAATACAAGAGGAACTACAGTAATTTTATCTTTTAATATAGATACAGTGTTTCTCAAACAACACGTCAGCAGGGTCCTCAGCAAAGAGCAACTGGATTTTCACTCTTTCATTTGAATAATACTCTGAGCAAGCCTCAGACAAATTCTCAACAAGTTTACATTTCACCGCTAATCGGAGTATCTAGTGTGCAAATCTATATAGGACATCGTGTGATTTTTATTCATGGTATCATATATTTTAAGACAAAAAGGAACATCTCATCATTTCAGGATGACCTCTTCAAGGAAACAGGCCACAGAACTTTCCACCTTAAACATACAGAGTGGTAAAAAAAAAAAAAAAAATATTTTTTTTAAAAAAATGGGTTTTTAGTGCTTATCTTCCAAAGTGCACTGTCTTGTTTTGAGAGTATCAAGATGCTCTCCCTAGTATTTTTTCAATCTTTATCTTAGTTCCGAATACTCTGGATTCAACATTCAGCCACAGAGTTCCATCACTCCTTACGCTGCTGCAGTAGAGAGCTTTTTACATTTCCCCATTAAGGTTCTTTCTCCTGGCAAGGCAATCCCATACCTCTCAGTAGTCACACAGGTTCTCAGAATCTCATCTTCTAAAGCCATTCTCTCCAATACTAAAAACACTATCATTTTTATTCTCCAGTATTTCTCCAGAATGTAAATATTCATTTTAATATTAAATATTAAAAGAGAAACTGGAATGGAATTCATAATTCCCATCTCTCTACACAAATTTACTTCTCTGTATTCTTACTATGCATCTTGAGAGGCTGCAAGAAAACTGTTTTCTACAGAACTTGCCTAGGAGCTCTCAAGAATTCTAAGCACTGAAGAACCTAAAGATTTTATTTAACTCAACAAGTTTCAAAATTTTTCAGTTCACAGAACCCTACCATTTTTCTAGCAGAAACATGAAACACTAAATACCCAGAGAAGTGCTGCGTCCTATGCCCTGGACAAGTTGGCCACGATTTTTCAGTAACCTTTTGTAGACTCTTCCAAGGCATTCCACAGATCCCCCTGGATCTGCAAACAGGATGGAAACTACTATTATTATTATTATTATTATTATTTTTAACTACTATTAACTTATGATTTAAAATATACTGCTTCTCTAGTGGAAGATTTCTCCATCTCCCAGGAATCTATCTGAATGCTTCAGGAGTTTAGCACTGGAGTAGAAGAAAGCTGCTCAATTAATTCTGATATGCAAATATTCAACAGCAACAGAAAAATATAGGTAAGAGTTTAAAAAAAAGGGGGAGGGGTGAAGAATCAGCTCAAAAGACCTTACAAACAGGCAGAAGACTACTGAAAATACTACAAGGCTAAGAAAAACAATAGCCACAGTTCAAAAGGAAAGCAATGTAGTTCTCCCTTCCTCACCCTCCTCCACGCCAAAATCCACCTGGATGGCTTAATGGAAAAGTTAAAAGGTGATTATAGGGAAAAGGTCACTATTAAGAACGAAAAGCTTGCACAAATGAGGAAGAAAAGGAAAGATGATAAAACATGTCAGGGCAATGTAAACACAAAATTAAGAGAACTAGAAAAGAATTACAAGAGCTTCTTGCAAACGATGCTCATCAGCGAAACCAGGAAGTCAGACAAGAAATCAGTGGGATTTACTGCTCGGTAACAAAAGCCAGAAAGAGAACTGGAGATATGGGAACTCAAAGATAAGGGAACTCAAGGATAAGGCCACAGCAGAGAAGCACCACAAATTATTTGCCCTGGCCTTTATTGCTAAACACACTGGCAAGCTACCCAAACCTAATCCATTCCTGGGAGTAGACAAGTGAAAGCTAGATAATTTCATGCAAACATGCAGGAATTATCAGATGTCAATAAGTCACCAAGACTGGATGACAGTCAGCCAGGAGTGCTGAAGGAACTGAAATGTGAAATCACTGAGGCACAACCCATCCCTACAAATGGCCACACGCCCAGAAGACTGACGGATTGCCAACATGACTTCAAACAAATGACGAGATTCTAGAAAGGACCCCAGAAACTACCTGTGAGTCTGACTTCTGCTACTGGTAAGTCACCAGAGTCTACAGTAAGACCACAGAGCACGTGAGATGACATGGGTCTGTTGGGAAGGTGCCATCACGGCTGCTACACAGGGCAAGCCTGTCTCACTCACCTGATGGAGTTCCACAAGGGGGCAAGAAACACGAGGGCAAAGGGCATCCAGTAAACATAACATGTCTGTCAAGGTTCCTCCCCAAATACAATTAAAGGAATTAAGTTGCCACAGGGTTGGAGAAGAGGTTCTTATACAGTCTGAAAGTTGGGTAAGGGAGAGGAAACAAAACGTAAGGCTTAATGGCCACTTTTCAGCATAAGAAAGAGTCAGGAGGTCCCTCAGGGATCCATGCTGGCATCATTTCTATATGACATCTTCATCAATGACCTGGACAGTAGAGTAATCCAAGAAATCTTACAGACGATACTACACTGTAGTGGACAGTGGACAATCAAATGCCATGACTATGGCATGGAAAAACGAGAAGGATCTCACCAAATTGAGTGGGCAGCGATGACGAATGAACATCACAGACATAAATGTGAAGTAATGTATCTAGGAAAAAAAAATAATCTAAACTATCCCTCACAATGTTTACCTTAGAACCACAAATTATAGTTTAGTTGAGTCCTGGATTCACCACTGACAGCTCTCTGTAATCGTAAGTTCATGTACAACAGCAAAAAAACCTGACAAAATGTTGGGCATGTCAGAAAGGACACTGAGAACAAGAGAAAGGACATGATTTTGCTGATACCTCTGTGTCCACATCTTCATTACCCTGTGCAGTCTTGTCTCCATCCATACCTCAGGATGAACGTAGTGGAATTATGAGCAAGTAGACAGAAGGGCAACCAACATGATGCAGGGGATGGAGCAGCCACCTTTTCTAAGACAGGATGAAAAGACGGGAGCTCTTTAGTTCGGAGAGGAGAAGGCTGAGGTTTACAAAACCACGAAGGCACTCAGTAAGTGCAGAACTGCTGTTCACCAAATACACAATACAAACACACAATAGTTCAGGCACTTGGAGAAACAGGTCCATAAATGGACAGTAGAAGGATTACACAGAGATATGCCACCTAACTTTACTACTACAACAGTTCTGGACACTGGGAAAGTGCAAGGGGAATAAAAGGCAAGAAAATGGCCAAGCTTGCAAGCTCTCCCTGAACAGCATCTCCTGTGCCACTGCTGCAGACTGAATACTGGGCTAGATGGGCCACTGCTGCAACTCAGTAGGCTACTTCTTATCTTACACTTACTTGAAAGAAGTTTTCCTGGCTTGTAAGCCCACAGCCTTGCAAGCCAACAGCCTTGCAACGTTTTAAAACCATAATTTCTTCTCCTCTCTGCCATATGCACGAAGAACAGGTTATATGATCGCTTGTCTTTTCTTATTTAGCCTTAATAATTGCAATTCATCCAACCTCTACTCACAGGTCACGCTCCCCGTATCGCTAGAGCACTCACTGCTGAGTACTTCGAATCGTGGAACCGCAGCACCCAGAACTGGAGGCAGCCGTCCAGCTAAGAACGTGTTGCTCAACGGAGCAGAAAGACGCATTTTACAGGCTCTATTACTGTTTATGCATGCCTGTGTTTGCCCTCTTCACAGCAGTGACATATAACTAATATCCAATTTGTGATCCATGGTACCCGCTGGCCTTTCTTCTGGAGCATACTTACCCAGACACTCGTTCTCCGTTCACCTCTTTGTAAAGCAGATCGTTCTAGAAGGCAGGTCGACCTCGCTCCCCCTGAACAGCTTCCAGCTCCTCACACGCCAAATCTCCACGCTACCAACACCATCCTAAATGCTAATCCCACCCTCCAGCACACCTGCAGCCCCTTCTATTTTGGAGACACCTCAAACCATGAATAACCATTCTCTTTTCCATCACTCACTTCACCATTGAAAGTACTGCCTAGGCAGAAGTCAGGAAACAGCCTAACAAGATACTACTCCAAATTTACTTCCATTTTGATACCAAACCTTTAATAATTATTCAGCACAGTTTTCTACCAGTTTTCCTCTTAGAAACAAACTTTACAGTTGTTTTGTCTTGTTTCCTTATGAAAATGTTATTCGCAGAGCATCAGAAGCCTGACTGAACCCCAAGACACTACATCCGAAGCTTCTCTGTGTACACAAAGATTGCTACCTTGTCAACAGAAGGAAATTTGAAGTTTGATACATTTTAACGCTGCCAAATCCACAGTGACTCATCTCATTTTCCAGACCTTCATAGTTACCTGTTCCAGTATCTTCCCTTAAGTTAAACTGATAAGCATTTTCCATATTAAAACACATTTTGGTTGATCATAAAAAACATGAAAAGCCATCAAAGCAATTTTCTGACATATTTATTACATTACCGTTTATGTTATCCAGAGATTTTATCATCAACAATTTTGTGTTTGTTTTCTAAAGTACTGAACCTGTCCAAGAGAGCCAGTTGTAAAAATGATCACTGCAGAATGCAAGAAGAGTATCATCACACAGATTCATCTCTCACATTTTTAAGCATCCCTTACAGGTTGACTTAGGTTATATAACAATAGGAAGGGGGAGGGGGGGAGGAATTCACCTTAGTCTCATAAAATTATGAAGGAAGAAAAAAAATAATCCAGCTTAGTCTCAAAAGAGGCAAAGGATTTACTAAAGGTCTTGTTCCTTTGTGTACAAGAGGCCACATGACTGATCTTTAACTCTGACATTAACACAACATAGTAAGAGTGTTCCAGAATAATGGCATAATTAACTCAAAATGCCTACTGCAAATATAAAAGAAAAACACCTTCAAATATTCAACAAATAGCACCTTGCCACGACTATTGTTATCTGCTGCTGCCAATCAGTATTGTTATGGTTGTACAAAGACTCCAGTGCACCAGACTGTCGCTAATTATGTATATTCAAGTGATTAGCAAGCACTTGTTGCCTCGTTCACACCACCCTCCAAACAGCAGCCTTTGAGAGGAGAATAGACTGCAAATTTATTGAGAGAACACTGTTAATCCTTTGGGGAGAATGTAAATGTAAACAGGACTACTCTACATCAAGGTGCTTTGACAACAAAAATCATCTGCATAAACACATGCTCAACAACAAACAGGTGTTCTATTTCACAACTAGCGCCCATTTGATGCTTTCAAGTAAGCATTATGCACAAACTGTTAGAAGTACTTTGAAACCAGCTGCAATTACTATAATTAGCTGTCTTCCTACACTTTGGGCTTTTTTTTCCTTGTACCTGTTCAGCATTGTGTTGCCTGCAATATGTAACCTCAAGTAAAGCTACGGTTCCAGCCTCCTGCTTAAAGTTTACTGTCCTCTCACCTCAGCACGCACCGTAAGTTCATTTTAGCATTAAAGTGCCACAAGTTATAAGATGATGTCTGCATTAAATAAGAGCCCTACAATGTAAGGTCACTCATCTAACACTCGTAGTGAATAGGAAAACAAGGACAATTGCCAAAATAGCACCATAAAAATAGTAAGCCTTCAATGCGCAGGATTTCCCTTTTTTACAGAAATGTCCCCAGGAACTAACAAGATTTATTTTTAATAACAAGAGCTTTACTTCTAGTTTTATCAGACAATAGGTGGTGAAAAGTCTTGCTTGCAGACAGCTACTCATTCGAATACACTCCAAGTAAACGCTTCAAGCAATTGTTTGGTCAGCATGCACACGCTTCCTTCTGTTTAATAAATACGAAGTGCATACAAAGCACTGCCACATTATTTTTTATTCTTATTAAAGCGATGTATTCAAGTGTCTTTCTGTTTTCACTCAGCCTTTCGCGGCATCTACCCAGCTCTTGATTTTCAGCAGTTTCAAACGCTGCACCACAGCGTTTCTGTAGGCGAGTTCAACACAAACAATGCACAAGTCCAGTGGCCTTTCCTCCCAAGTCAAACCCTAATGTGCTAATTTCATAACCTCCAGATAGCTAAACTCCTATTCTCCCACCTTATGATTTGCCAGATTTTAACCACTGAGCTGAATAATTCCATATTCAGCACCTGCTGAGAGAAGACTTTTTTTTTCACAAATGAAAAGCTTAACAAGCAAATCCCAGGGAGTAAGAACACAGCTGGAAGGAAGGGCTAAAGATGACAAATACACAGTCGTAGAAGGAGGACAGGCTACAGGCGACAGAAAGATGACAAATACACAGTCGTAGAAGGAGGACAGGCTACAGGCTCTTTCACTCTGGGTGAAACAGGCAGGGAAATCTGTGATCAGCACAGGAAAACCTATGCTACAGCACTTTTCCAAGTCTACTAGACATCCTACTGTTGACAGGTTAATTTGACAGCCTCCACCAATATCAAAACATACCTGAGGTCCCCCTAATGCTATTTTCATCTGTAACAGAAGAGTTCTATTTTTATAGACGTCCACACCGGGTGATTTACAGAGCTCTGTACATTTTTAACAACAGCCGCTACTTTCTTCCCACCAACTTCTGCTCAGCTGGAAATGATACGAAAGCGCCAGTCCTGTTGGGCCAGCCAAGCAATACACGCTGTATTCATAGCAGTTATTCCCCAAGAGACCAAAAGAATGACCAAAAAGATTAATAAAAAGTTGTAGCATTACATGATCTCCCACAGAAATGCAGGGAGCATTGTACATCTAGAAAACTCCAGGCAAAGCTAATTTTGGGGCTTCTTCCAGAGAGACACCATCCTTTGGGAAGCACAGAGGATGATAAAACAATAGTTGTTCTCGTTTTCTCTGTTAGCTCTTATAGCAAAGATATATGTAGTGAACCCAGCAGTTTCAATTGTACAAGCAGCCCCCATGATGACATGGACGTTTCTTTTTCCCTGCTGTTTCTTTCTGGACAAACAGAAAAATGTGGCAAGTAATAATAAGAAAGACTATATCTACAGCTTGTATATTCAAATATGAAGAAATACCAGATTCAGAGTTATCTTAAGCTTTTAATGTGCGCTAACAGCTGTAAATTAGAGAACATTGTCTTCTATTAGTCAGCTGAGATTTGTATTCCTAGCTCTCACACCATAATCCCAAATCAAATTTCACAATACAGTAGCACCCAACCACTGAAAAAATGCAAAAGCTGCATCGCATCAACACTACCATTCATTTCACCTGCAGTAAAGTAATAAAAAGAGCTTTTTTTTTGCTTTTTTTTTTTTTTTTTTTCTGGTATAGGGTAGTTTCTCATGTCAGTTTAATTCCCTGAACCACCACTGCTCACCTAGATGAACACTGCTGCTACAGCAGAAGATGCAGCTGGAATGCACATGCAGAGGTCTCAGCTGGTAGCCCCTTCTTCCCCCTTCTAGAAAGAGCCAGGCACTAGTTTAGCAAAGTGTATCATCATCTCTGTCTCCGCACGTGAGCAGATAGGCAATGGTTTCAGCTAACCCTTCTGATTTTGTAGTAAACTAGACTAAGGGTTAGTAATTTGTTACAGAATTTCTGATGGGAACGGTAACTTCTGCTGTCACCATGTGAAGAGGTTGGAAGGGGACAACAAACAGCTGTGAAATGCTTCAAGAGCTCCAAGTAGATACACAAACATGGTTCAGTTATTTTACTGTCAAATAAGTCAGCTATATGCTAAACAGAAACTACAACTATAAGGGTGTTTACTACTCATCCATATAATCACCACGCATAAAGTTACATGCAGACACATCCGCTTTCTATTTGTTTATTTAAAACACTTTGTGAGACTCGAAGGCAACTAATTAGGAGAAATACTATATTGAATTCCAACATCAGGAAGAGTTTAGAACCTGGTATCTCATTTACACACACAAGCATGTACTGTTTCTGTGTTTCAAGTAAAAGATGCAAGATAGTAGAAGAAGAGTATGCAGCAGAGATCATTATCAGCATTTGCAAAGAAATATGGGTTATTTTATAAAAGTATTAAAGCTTTACAAACTAGCAGCATCCTGAAAAACACACACTTATGTTTACATTCACTTTATTACAGGGTATATATTTAAGTATGTGTATGAGACCGCTATGAAAACATTCTAAAGGAATGCTTTGAAATTGCAAGTCTTAAATGCATCAAACAAACAAACAAAAAAATTATACTAGTCAGCCACAGGTTCCAGAGAAGAACGAAACATAATTTTATCATGAGAACATTCTGAGCTTTATAGCATTGCAGTTACCTCTGATTTACTGTGTTTCATTATGCTCTTCTCTTAAAAAACCCTTTTCCATGAATGCTGCATCCATTTTTTTTTATTATTTTTTTTTTTATGTTCTCTGATGAAAGGTGAGGTTTTCCTAAAAACAGAGCTTGGCAGAGGAAAAAGAACTTTTTGTATCAAGCTAATGTTCTTAGCTAACATTCCTAGCAAGTCTCATACCAGACTATTGTTACTTAAGGCTGAATACTTCTTACAAAACACTACGTGGTGGTTACACATGCATCAGATCTGACTGCTGGATCCCGAGGGTCTTTAGCATGGACCAGCTGCTCCTTCCAAAAGCTCAGGTAAGCAAGCAGGGGACAGTCCGCCTGCCCTTTCAGGACTCCAAAGAGTAATTTCTTAGCTAGCACCCATCAGGAACGATAAGGTGACTAGTATGAGCCAAAGCTGTGCACCCACACAGCCCTTGCATATATTTCTCCTCTTATTTTGAAGTCGTCCTGTCAACAAGGACTAATTTGCAATGCCAGAGAAATTACGGTACTCGTTAATATGCTGAAGCACAAGCAATCTAACTGTGTTCAACATTCTCCAAACGAAGTAACACAGCCCGCAGGTGTAGCCTGTAAGCTTTGGTGACCAAACATCAGCCAAAGGTTTTAACGAGGTGAAAGTTCAATTGCTGGTATGGAAAGGAAATTCTCTTTTCAGAAATTTCCAGAAAGTCCCCCTTTTGTGGCCAAGACTCCATACAGGTTGTGTACGTGACTGTCTCCTGCAAAAACGAACTACTCGGGGCTGCTATGAGGAGATCCAGAGCAACAAGGGAGCTGCAGCCAACAGACTGGGTGACAGAGCAAGCGAAGAAGCGCAGCTAATGGCACCAGTCAGACACCACCTCAGTGTCAGAAAGGACTAGCAGTGAACTGAGGTAGCAGGAGCAATTAAAAAGGCCCTCAGAACCAACCTGGCATGGACCATGCAGTCTTCAAACCAAATGCTCCAGAGCACTGAAGCCTACACAGGAGCAACTACCTAAAGCTGTAACTGTTGCTACAGCCCTGGGCACTGGGAGGGAGGCAGGACCCTGCCCCACCAGGCAGGGCTGCTCTAGCAACACACCAAACGAAATACAGCTGGAGGACCAGGATTGATGGCAGGCTGCTTTGGCAAGGACTCATAGCTGTAGGAGATTTGGGTCATGACTACTGCCAACATGTTTGGGCATAACCACCTATACTGTTACGGTGTTATCAACAGTTCAGATTTCCCAAACTTATCTTTCATTGACTCCTTTTAATGATTTTGCACAAAACCAGCTAGAAAAGGTAATTTATTGCCCTGGTTTTCCAGGTAAGAAATTAAGTTGGTAACGTTGAAGTGTTTCTGTAAGGAGCCCTCAAACAGCTAACAACGAGGTTTTGGCGTAACAGCATCCTTCCTCATGGACCAAGCTTCTGGAAAGAGTGCACTCTGCCTACAAAAATGTGCTACAAGTTGTGTTCTCTGGCTGCCTCCATACTTCAATCCTCCTGATTCCCTGGGGGGAGTGGGGGCAAACCACCAACCCCAAAACAAACCTGATCATATGTTTATTAAAAACATGGACACTCTCTGAAATCCTTCTTCAGCAGATTGCCTGAAAGCACTTCGCTGGTTTGTTGTTTAATAAATAAGCAACGTCTAGTGGTTGGAACAGTATTTAAAAGGGGTGAGACAGCAGTACTTGTACAAATATTTAAAAGCAGTACGCTTTCAAAAGCAGTTTGTTAAACAGGGCCATATTATAACTAAAGCGTTTAGAACTCGGCTGGCTAAATGAAATTTGCTTATGCCAAAACAGCCAAGGGCAGAGCTGGCGCATTGTGATGGAGATGAGAGCCCCCCACGCCACTCCAGCCGCAGCTCCGCAAACCCTTTCTCCAAGTAGCCTTTGTGGTTGGTGCTCACTTGCGCAACCCCAGAGCGGTGCAAAGCAGTTGCTCCTCTTCTACCCTGCTCCCAGGGCGGGCAGGGGCTGTCAGCGACTTTCGGAGCTGTGCCCGGGGTGATGTCACACTGGTACTGCAGGGGAGGAACAGTACCAGGAAGCGTCAAACCCTCGCATTGTGCAGGGGGGATCAGCACATGGGGGCAGGTTGTAAATCTGGCCGGGGACCAGCGAGACTTTAGATCACGATTTCACTCGAGGAGGCAGCTGTAGCAATAAACACAACGTTCGCTTCTGTTCCGCGGGATGTTTCAAATGTAAACATTCACTCTATAGCTGAATTCCCAGTTTACACTACACTAAGCACAAAAAAGAAGAAATGCAAATAGCTGACCCGGAGTAAAGGTAATACATCTCTAAGTGTTGATTCCCAAATACTTTCAGATAATTCTCTTTCCTTCTTCCACAAAATACCTTCGGAGTGACATCACTACAGTTTTAAACAGCAAACTACATTTATGACCCTGAGAAGTTAAACAGAAGGAGGAAACAATGAATGAGATCATCCGGGGAGGGGTGAGGAGGGGGGGGGGATGTTTCTTTTCACAAATTACAGCCACTTTCTTTTTTTTCTCCTTTTTTTTTTTTTTTTTTAATTTTTACTTTAAAAAAAATTTGCATCCTAAAGCTTTTCTCAGTCTCTCCATTATGTAACAGTTCTTTAGGAAACCGCCAGCTACCCTGACAACTGGGATGTTTTGCCAGAGTGGCTTTGTCTAAATCCTAAAGCAGCACTTGGCTATGCGCTGAGCCCAGTGGCTGCCTGTGATCTGAATGCCAATTAAGAGTGCTGTCCCTCTTGTCTGACAAGTCAGAGACTTAAAGGTCTATCTGAGGTCAGCAAACTGTCTGGGCTACTTTTGTGAGCTTAAGAGACTAAGAAACACAGCAACAACACAGCCCTTTCCTTTAAGTGTCACGCTGGGCAAAGAGCGTTTCATGTACGATTGTCAGCACGTTTTATTTAGGGCGGAAAGAGAGATATTCTGCATGTCTTGCTTCGGTTTGTTTCCCAGTCTTGCTTCCATTCCCTGTATCACCAATAAAATTCAACCTCCTAGTGGACAGGTAGGGATGAAGACTAAACTACTTGTACTTTATAAAAATCAATCAAAGAAACATACATATCCAAAATTCAAGATTACCAAAAGCTAACAGTGGAATACAGAATCTGTCCGGTTTGGCATACATTCCCTCTAACTCTGGAGTACTGGCTCTGTAATATTTGATTCTCCAGCTTCTCTCCAAGCCCCCATTCAAACAAGCCCTGTATCACCGACTTTAAACTTCCATTTTTTGTTGCAAACCGTGAGAAATACTGCAGCAGGCCAAGAAGTGCTCAAAAAATGCTGTTTGCCCAGATTTATTCTAAACACCTAGAAGGTCTCTTTTTTTCAACATTTACAAGAGAACTTTTAAGACTGCAACGGTTATATATTCCGTCACTATCAGTAGTTATGAGGAAGCAGTAACTTCCTTTCCATTCCTTCACATCGTTTCTACTTTTGGAGGCGCAGAATCACTACCTGCTACCTACGTGAAATGTTAACTTTTTTTTTTCCTTACTATTACTTTTTATTTAAACAGCAAAATCTCACTTTGACTAGCTCTAAAATGCAAGCCAACTTCTTTTCAAGTATTTACCGAAAACTAATAGCTGAGTGGATTTTCTCATCAAAGAAACCATTTTACCACCTTTCCCTTGTAATTGGCAATTTAAGCTTCGATTCTTTTCACTGAAAACTGTGGTTTAAATACTCTGCGTTCTTACACTCCAGCATCTTTCATTAACCCCAAAAGGAAAGGCTACCTTGCTTTCCAGGACGGTAAAGACTAGAGACAACTACATTTTGCATGAGAAATTACTCTGTTCTTTTCAAGAAGGCTTAGGGACAACCTGCGTTACTGCGTAATTCCCACGCAGAATTCCATGAGATGAGATGAAGAAGAATTGTATGTATCTACTAACTTGTGGAAGGCATTTCAATTTTAGACATTACAGTTAAAAAATTAATGAAAAAATGCAGTTGGTCATGAACTTGTCAGATAAAACCACAAACTAAAGAGAGAGTTAAGAGAACAGCTGTGCTGAAACCAAGGCTGAATCTCCCACTACGAAAGGCTGCTAATACGTTTTTGAACTTGCAAACTATTCCTTGTACTGCTACATTAAGGAAAGAACTTTCAGTGATATATTTTTGGCATATGATCTTGCGGAGGAGGTTGCTTTTTTACTTTATTTTACCTAGAGTTAATTCATTCATTCTGAATGTTACTGTGAGCAAGAGGGAGAACCGGTATGGAGTAACAGTTACATAATTGGTAAAACAGAATTCTGTAGGATATTTATAAATATATAGATGTCTATTTAAAGCTACATTAAAAATACTGAAATGAGAACTAGGTTCTAGAGCTGTATGTTTTTAAGGAAAGAATTTCATAAAGCGCATCTTGTATTTTTTTTCAAGCCATCACCATTGTTAGAATCCTTTAATTTTCCTCATATCTCAAAGTGTTCACCCTAACTCCCAGCCAGAAAGGGCATTTCACAGATACATCCCTACACAACGCTTACACAAAACTTACTGAAAATATTCCCCAGTGTTCCTCCCAGCTGTTAAGTCAGGCCCCACAACACACAGCACGCACGTCTCACATCGGTGAGCTCCTCCCTGAAGTCTCTAGCTTTGACATGGCACGTTCCCAACTTGTGTTCACTCTTCCCCATTTGCAAGACTGTTGAGGTCTTGGGGAAACCTTCCCTCCTGTCGAAGTGCTCAGCAGAAGACTTCTTAAGACAGTGTTTGCTGTACAAGAAACCTCAGATCTCACAGCACAGCAACTCAAGTTGCATCATCGTTGACATCAATAGTGGCTTCAGGCCAAAACATCAGATTTCCATTATGTAAAACTCAGGCGTTTGCTACCCCAAATAAGAATTACAACTTTCTGCAGTGACCAAGAAGGCCTTGTGTGACCATGGATAAGTAACCCTTTTTCTGATGGATTTCGCCACCTTGTAAAGAGCAAGAACAACTTAATGAAAAATAAAATAAAAACCAATAAACCCTGCACCAATTTGTGACCCCGAGTATTCAAAATCTTCAGCCATGCTTTCAGCACTGCTGTAAGGCACATGCCTGACACCCCTTCCACAGCAACACGCACCTCCAGGCTTGCAGTCGGCTGGTCAATCGCCCGCTGATGGCACTGGAAGACAAACTCCCAGAAGAAGAAATTCAAAGCTTCCTCCACAGCTTGAGGGAATCACTTCGGTTCCTCGATGCTCTTGTCTTGGGGTGAATTCCCCACGATTTTCAGAGAAGTGAATGCTCCTAGTTTTGCAGCTTCTGTGTTAGACCAGGATTGCACTACTAATTTATCTTATTGGCAACCTGACTGCTACCCAGCATCAAGAATAGCCCTATATTAAGTGAAACCTATTATGAAACCTATTATTAAATTATAAAATCAACTGCTCATTTTGATTTCTTTCTTTTATCTTCCCACTCTATCCATGTGGCATCACAGCGGTCATAGGGGAAACATCTTTACACCCGGACCTCACCCACAACGCTCTCAATACACGGCTGCAGCCTCCACAACTGCCGACAGACAAAAATCATTGTGCTCAGCGCTTACGCAGCACCAGTTGAAACACAAAACAATTTCAAAAGGATGCCGACCAGCAAAACAGCAGCAGATGTCTGAAATTAAGAGAGGCCACACAGGTTTAACAAACTCTCACACAGTTACAGTACATTTTACTTTTTAAAAAGCCAAATAAACAAACCATATATATTTATTTAATTTTTTACACATTTTGGGATACCTATTATGATAAATATTTATATGTTGAGCATAGCAGAGCAGCAGTTTGCTTTGTGCAATATAAATTAAGTAAGTAAGCCACCTTACTTAGGCAACTTCATCTGGATTCACTCTTTTAGAAAGTGAGAAATAAAACATATTTTCTCAAACTCCCTTCTTTCTTCCTCAGTTCTCCAGCCTGTGTCATCTTGCAATTTTATTTCAAGCCCTGTTCTGATATTTCAGTCTCCTTTTACTCACTTTGTGCAAGTGCAGAGTTACTGTACTTTCACCAGTTTTAAGAACTGCCTACAAAACAAATCCCCAAACTCATTTAAGTCCACAAACTTAAGAGACTTTGTAGAACAAACTTCTGGAACACTACAAGCCAACACACCACATTTTCTTTCAACATGAAGAAGTCTACTTCATGAATCTTAAAAAAAACAACTGCAAAGAGCATATGCTTGACACAATGCTTGCTGTATGGATGAGCAGAATAATCCCCTCAGATTTTGGGTTCACAGCTGAAACACATTCCCTATCTTTTGCTAAGTTTTGGATATAACAAGGGAAAAAAAAAAAAAAAGAAAAAA
Organism: Microhierax caerulescens; assembly: GCA_035590215.1. Lineage (NCBI taxonomy): Eukaryota > Metazoa > Chordata > Aves > Falconiformes > Falconidae > Microhierax > Microhierax caerulescens. The sequence goes on from JAVJGJ010000059.1 coordinate 85,867,536, forward strand.
AAAAGGAAAAAAAAAAAAAGTACTAAAGTACTAGGGAAAGAAAATTGTCCAAAGATGTGTTTCAGCATCCTGGACCATTGCAAGGTTTTGAGATCAGGTGAGAACATCTTACATGTCTTGACAAGCAAATTCCATAATGGTCCATTACTGACCATCACTGCTTCTTTCTGATAACTTCTGACCTTTTTACAGCAGCCCAGATGCCTACACTCACGGTCTCCTCCTCAGACCACTCTGACTGGAAAGGGATTTTGATGACTACAGATTTACAAGTTTGATCATATTTTTGAGGTTTTTCACCCGTCTGGCTGTGCCAGAGAAGCACAGCTATAAACTTCTTCAGGTTTATAAGTTAATACAGGAAACCAGATCAAGTGCCCTATCAAGTCTCTTCCTCCTAGAAGACAAATGATTTAAGCAGTGTTAGAGGTAAAAGCTCTCTTTCAAAGAAAATACTGTTTGGTGCCTTGACTATCCCTTCAAACCTTTGGCCGCTGTGAAAGGATGGCCCCACCTTTGCATTTGTTTGCACGTGTTGATAATTCAAGAAGTGCCACCCAGGCGGATTTTCCTGAGAAATTCCCATTTCCTCTGCACTCTTCCAACTGTAATATGTCTTAAGGAAATTCTAAATTGAGTTCCAAAAGAGGTCCAGGAAAACTGCAAACCAAAAAACTTGTGACATCAGAATTGAGCAAATTAGTATAAACTATTCTCAAGGAGAGAATTAGTGGGCAGACAAACTAAGTACGGAAAAACTGTCAGAACTGCCTCTGTAAAAAGGAATTACACCTCAGAAATCTGAGGATTCTTTTTAAAGAGTTAATAAGCATTTAGATCAGAAAAAAATCCAACTGATACAGACTGTGCAGGTTTCCAAACAACACTGACCAATATCCTTAACTTCAAAAACCTAAACTTCCACAGGACAAAAGGAAGGATCCTAGCATTGAAAATACATAAAATAAATACATAAAATAAAGCAAGGTCAGAAAACAGGCATAAAAAAAGACATCAGGGGAGACCAGCAGTGATCCACCCTTGAGTCCAGTCATAAGTACAGTCATAAATGACCAGTAAAAGAAGGTAAGAGGTGATGAACTAATGCTGGAGATTATACAAAGCTGTTCAGGCAGGTAAAGAGGAAAGTCACCTCTCCACCTGCAGTGGAGAATTGCAGAAGGACTTTACACCTTTCCCTGTTCTCTATGCTCTTCCCTAGCATCAAACACGGGCTACTATCAGAGACAGGATACACATCAGAGTAACCACTGGTGCTATCCTTACTTCCCCGTTAATTTGCAGGGGATCAGGTCAGTTCGTAGCCGTAACCGAACCGAGTCACCAGGAAGCTCCCAGCTGAACTCACTCATGCACGTGTTCCAGGGCTTCCACCATCACAAGAGCCAGTCTGGAGGTGGATGCTGTCAAACGGTCTGCATTCACTTCTCACCAGCTTCTCCTGAAAGACTTCTCCTGCCTAGAAGTATGAATTCAATGTCAAAATTTTCTAAAAATCCTCTCAAATTCTGATTTCTACCTACATGATGGTCTCTGAACCCCTTGGACACACAGGCCAAGTCTCTCAAAATTCAGAATGAGTGCGCTTTACAACTTTGGACACAGGTGCTGCAACTATAAGTACCTTTTATTTCAAATAGAGCTGGACAGATGAAAGGTCTTTTTCCCTGTGTGAATCCTAGCTCTCACATACGGTTTCAGTGGGAGCTGGCCACACTTAAACCATATTTACTTCAAAATGCAATTTCCAAATTAAATCAGGTGCCCAGCTTCCACATTTTAACTGCCCACTTGATACAGCAAAAAGACAAAAAATATTCCGGTACATAGGAGAAAGGAGAATCTACAGATCATATGGATTTCAGTATATGACCAATATAACAATATCCTTGCAAAAAATATACATTGGGTAGGGGTAGGAAACTGCTGGTAGTTTTAGCATTGAAAAAGAATCTCTGCAGTTTCACTTTATTGATGAGTCATTTGCTAGCCATAGAGCTCCAGTAGAAATATCATCACCTTTATAAACAACTACGAGAACAGTTATAATCAGCAATATAATACCTCTTCAAGACCTTTAGGCTTTGTTCTGTTTTCATCGTTCTCAACTTGATCTAGCTAAGAAGGGCGGTCACTATTTGAGAAACTCCCTGATAACCAGGGGCAGATCCCAGGAAAGCAGGACATTGATAACTTTGACTTTCAAGGAGTACAGGATCCTGAGAGTAACAGGAAAGAAAGAGAACCGAGCATTTAGACAGACAATAGAAAATTCAGTATTTGAATGTGAAAGAGACTTTAGTCACATTTTACAACTAAACAAGTATTTGCAGTGGAAGAATAAGAATAGTGGGACAAAAAAAATTTACTGAAGTAAAAAAAAAAATTTAGAAAAGAATTCACAAAAAGCAGGTTTGGGAGCTCAGGCAACAAAACTCCACTTTTGAACAGAAATACAGTTCCACCAGGAGCAAAGCATTTAAATAACTATGCTAAATGGTACTTTATTACTAAGCACATTCAGCAAGTATACACAAGCACTGCAAGCCCTCTCCTTCCTAACCAATTAGCCTGATTTTTTTTTTTTTTAACTTCACACTCTTACAGCCTTCTTACATTAAGCGAACCCGTTGAGAAAAGGAAGTAACAACTCTGCCACCACATACCTTGAGTCTTGCCAGACATCAAACACCTAGAGTACAAACTCTATACTTACACTTGCGTAAAGAAAAACCCCAAGTGACATCTACTGTAAAATCCTTCTCTGGACACCTGGACTGCAGACTTCCAGGGTGCTAAACAAGATGCTGGACACCCTCCTCCGTTGTGTGCTGTTACCTACACTAACTGTTGTAGTTTACACGTTACTTTGACAGACCAACAAGTCTGGGCAACCAAGAAGTACCCACTATCCAACTGCTTTGTACAATCAACGTTAGAAGAAATTTTCCAAAACTACACCTGGTAAACAATTTTAAGACTCTGGTTTAACAAAATTCAGGCAACTTCATTCCAAAGTGGGAAATAAATATATAATCACATATATGTATATGCTTTATGCACCCTCCTAAAGCCACTCACATTTGAAAAGCTCTTTGAACTCTGTATAGGTTTACGTATCACATTTTTGTCAAATCAATTGAATATTCACATCTAGTTTACATACACTTAATTTGTAAGTCTCTTATCTGCGTTTTGAAACTCTTCCTAATAATGCAAGTCGATTCCTTTAAATTACCTTGGGCTTTTCAGAGAAGAGTATGTCAAGGAGGAAGGTAGAGAGGCTGAACAATCTCCACAGTGCAACAACCACCAATTTCTGGAAGAAAATCTGAGAGTGTCAAAGGGCAGCAGCAGCGTCACCATATTCAAAGCAGGGAAGAGCAGGGAGGAGTGTGGCTGCCACCACCTCCCTCAGCAGCGGTAACCGCAGCGGCCTGAGCCCACTCCCAGGGCACCCAGAGGCAGCCCACCCTCCCTCCCTCCAGTTTAGCTGAAGTTGAATACAAGTTGAAACAAGTTACCTGAAGTTGGTGATTTCTCTGGGAATTAAGAGTGTCATGCCATTGTGTAAAAACATTACAGCAAACCTCTTGTCGAAGGGCTCTAGTAACCAGGCTTTGACATTCGACTTGGGACCTTTGCAGGGGGGCTCACCTGATGTCAGAGGTGGCTGTAGGAAGAGCCACCCAAATGTGATTAATAGAAAAAAAGAAAAAAAAAGAAAGAAAAAAAAGAAAAAGAAAAAAAGGGGTGTGGTGTGGTGTGCGTGCACATGTATTATATATCTCACTTCACACTGGGACTCGTTGAGCCTGGCAGCCCAGGTCTCCAAAGGCTTGTTACGCAGCCCATTTTCTCTCCCCCGCTGCAGGGACTGACCAGGTTGTTTCCTGCAATTCCTTCTTCCAACAATCAATTTTCTGCAACAGTGTCAGGTAACTGAATGAGAGCAGAGAGGCTCTTCTTGCATTCCAGATACTACATTTAATGATGTCCAGGTAGCAAAGAGATTAAGGAAGCAGTCCACGCGGAGTAATTCAGGTTGGGACAAATGCATTGCAGAACTCTGAGTAGGGCAATGGGACAGCAGGAGATAAAAAGCACAAGATGGCAAAAGTGTGCAAGTGGATAGTTGGAAAGTTTAGGAGTTGAGAGAAATTCAAAACAGTCATAAAATGAGTTGGGCCTCACGATGGTCTGAGAAGAGTAAGAGAAAGAAGTGGGCCTGATGTGGAAGGTGAACATGCAAATGAATAGCAGCAGGGCAACCCAAGGAGGAGAGTGTGACCACAGAAGGAACGGGAACGTGGGATTCAGTAGAAGGGGAAAGAAAAGTGAGTGGCAAGGTCAGAAAGTACATTTCCCAAGAAGAGCTGAACTTAGGGGTCCAGAGTTGTTACGTTCTGCTGGCAAGTACAGCTGTGAAAACCACTGGAAGTAGCGTTCCATTCCCCTCTAGTAGATAGTTCTCATTACAGATAAGAGCTTGTTACAGCTACCAACTATGTATTTCGAATGCAAATGTCTGTTCTAACCCAAATTGAGAGATAATATAACTCCACATGATATAATTACTTTTCAGTTGGCTTTTAAATACAAAATCACATCCAAAGCAAGCTCCTTTAAAAGGCTGACTAGTTAGTTACTAAGCAAAGTATTCAAAAAGTTTTAAAATGCCAGAAAAGAGTTGACTACGCAGGCTTCATTTCAGGTACGTACACATTAGCACGGCAGCTCTGCTGCTGTCACTGAGCGAGAACCTACTCCTCTTTCCTCTATTTTTTATTTAGGATTTGGCCCCAATTCCATTTCATCTTGTCTGTTCAAATTCTCCAGCACATACATGAATTTAAGAACCCTTACACACAGTTATTTATCAGAAAGCCTACCTTGTATGCATATTAAGTACTGTCTTCATTATACGTCTATATATTTATCAGTGAATTTTCCACATTACACTTTTACCCACATTTTAATTCATTTTTTTATGTCAAAAAGTAACTCTTGCCATACTGTATTTTGTCTTGCATTTCTGTATCTAGAGATCTCCCAAGGGAAAATAAAACAAACAAAAACCAAAAAAACAAAAAAACAGCCCCTCAAAAAAACCAACAAAAAAACCAAACAAAAAACCCAAAAAAAACTAAACTCACCGACAACTGCAACAACAATATTCACTCACAGTATCAAATAACTGAGAACTTTAAAACAACAGAAATTGCTCCAGCTCATACATCATCTGAAATACATGAGTGTATCTTTCACAGTGTTAAACTGCTGAGGTAAACCTAAAAAGAAAACGGGTAATTTCCCCTTACTTATTTTCTGCAATTGTTTATTTTTTTCAACAGGTGGCAAAGAGCTGGGAATATAAAAATTTCTATACATTTTTTGAAAATGCAGTACAAAATTTGCAAATGGTTATCACATTCCACCCCCAGCCCCAAGAAAAAACACAAACCACAGAAAAATTATAAACACAGATCTGTTCCTCAATGAGAAATGTCATATGCCAAACATGATATTTTAACATTTGAATGTTTGGAATTATTTCAATACTGAAAGCTGAAAGACTGTTTAAAAAAGAAAACAAACAAATGAATACAAAAGTCATGCTTTCTGCTATTCTGAATTACTTAAAAAAAAAAATTGTGGGGCTCATATCAGGTAAATGAAGTTTATGCTGTGATCTAACACTTCAAACAAAGTGATCAGCAACAGAACAGGAGTTCTAAAAACTAAATTATGTTGCTCTTCCATATGAAACTATGAGGATCTGTCTTTCATGTCTCTTTTTGTAAACTCCTGCTCACTGTGTATGTCATAGAGCCTCACTGGTCTGATGTACATTCTTAATACACTATACTTAATCTTCCTAAACAAATCCAGATGGCAAATTTGTTTCTCATAACAACAAACTCTGTATACCGCTTTTTTTTTCCATTAAGTTTTCTAACTTAAAGACTAACAATGCTAAACTGAACATTGCAAGTTTTAAGTAGAAAACAAGGTTTCATCAAAATTGGTTTTGCCATGTTTCACCTGAGAAGAGAAGCTGCATGAAAAGCACACCAACAGTGGGATGGGGGGGTCTGGGGGTGACTCATTTTAAATGTGATTCATCAATTTTTTTCTCCCTCCTATGATTTATACAGCTATCAGAAACAACTAAGAGAGATCCAACCTTTCATTGCAGCATATACTTTGTGTTCTCTATACTGTAAGCTTCTATTACCACCCCTTTAAAAACCATCCGTTTTTATCGTTTGATCAAGATACTGTAGTATTTTGCAGTAAAATGGTATCTGGTGAAGAAAGAAACGCATCAGAATGATCTCTTTTATCTGGCTGATGCATAATCAATGATCCTCCCTCTACAGATGGCTATGAAAGCATCCAAAAATGCTTAGATGTGAGAGTTCATCAAGTGCCACAAGATGCTTTTTTATTATTTATTTATTTTTTTAATTAGATTTTTAACATGCACTCTCCTCCCTGATCACTAGTGCCTTCAGGGCTTCAGCAATTTTTAACAATAAATAACTAAACATATGAGTAGCTGGAGTACTGACCTCATCACATCTGGCACCGCAATTTATGAATAGTAAGTATACTACTGATGATTTCAGATATGAATACTCCCGAATTAAACATACCTACCTGTAGGCAAACAGGCTAAAATCAAAACATACAAATGTCACTTGTAGGCAAAGGGGCTAAAATAAAATATATAAATGTGTTGTGTGTACAGCATAGCAGGTTTACCAGGACTGAATATAACTGCTTTAAGCCTTCCTCCTCACCCACATCCCTCTACCCGCCCTGTCAACAGGTGCTCAATTTCTGCTACTGAAAGAGTAACTCACAGAGTTAATGTTATTTAGACAGAATTGTCAATTAAAGATTACAGAAATATTTCTAATTTCACAAAAAGCAGAATCATCAAGTGTTAGAACAAGGAAGACTTCTAGACTTCAAACTGCTTCCACTTATTTCCATGTGTGATCACGTTCTTAATGCTTCAGCGATATGCAGAGACAAATACTTAAGTAAATAAATAGTTTGATCAGCTGGGTGGTTTGGGGGGGGTAGGTAGGCTGTGAGAAACCCTACCTGAAATTTACTATAGCCATAAAAAAAAAAAAAAAATAAAAATCATACGTAATTCTTCATATATGTAATAAGTGCCAGGCATAACCAAAGGGAAGCAAACAGCAAAACACAATTTTGTTGGTGTAAGTCATGATTTGGTTCTCTTCTGTAGCCAAAGAGCCTGCCAGAGAGCATCATCCAAGCATCTTACACAAAAAAAAAAAAAAAAAAAAAAGCAGAGCTAGAAACATATTCAAGCTGCCTTTTTACAAAAGTTACCTAAAAGAAAAAGAAAGTCCAAACGAAACTGTACGTGGCACTAGGCGCCTTGGCTGCGTGCAGATGGCACTCCCAGCCTCACCCTTCTCGGGGTGTTCTCCTCCCCACCAACACCAGAGCCAGCAAGGCACAGTGCCCCATTTGCTCCTTCCAAGCCAGGTGAGATTTTTGCCTCTCTCTCTAAAGATGGGCACAGATTTCTCATTCTCCTGGAAGAAAACGACGGCCACATACATGCTTCTGGTAACAGTTCAAGCCCCTTCTCCAGCCCGCGGCCACAGCCGGCGGCTGCGTGGCGAGGTTTCGGGAGCCAAGCTGCAGCTACTGTGAATTCAGCTTCTGTGACAATCCCGCATCAGCTCCAGCAACGCAAAACTGATCAGCAAGAGAGCTCCTTTAGAACCAAATTCATTGTCATTTTTATAGCAATAACCCCCCACACGCACATCTTTCCTTTGATACCGAGATACAGACAAAAGCATGACTTGCAAAGAAATTCTTATTCTGCTCAGAATACAATTCCTACATGTGCCCAGCCCCCACCAACACACATCCTTTACCTTCTCCCACCATAAACAGCAGCTTTCTCCTGCAACCTTTACTTTCTCCAAACCCCTCCCCCCAAACCCACCTTTGTCCTTCCACTTTGTTCCTCATTTTCACCTCTAGCATTTTTATTTCCTCCCCTATTTGTGCATCATTATCACTAAATTATATATCAGGTTGCTCATTCCACTTGTTGCCACAGAAATAATAAAGCTTGACATTTGCTCTAAATTATAAGAATAGATAACTGAAATTTAAAACTAGGTAAAGCTTCCGATTACTTTTACTACAAAATAAAACATTTGTTTATTCTAATACAATCTTCACATACAGCCTCCTAAGGAACAGCAGAACCACCGCCCATGAAACAGTTTATTACGGCTTTGTAGACTGAATGAGAAATTGTTCCCAAAATACCACTGTCCTCCTTTTTGTGACATAATAAATTACAATATCTTATTAAAGTAAGTTTCAATATACTGCATATAGGGGGAGCAACATAACATGCATTTTCTATCAATCTTTCAAAAATATTCTCGCTCCTACTTTCCAGGATGCACACCTAAACATCCAGCAGCCAGTTTCACATTTTACAAGATACAATACGTTAATCTCAATTAACGCTACCAAAATCAGATGCTATGACAAAGAGAGATTGTCTGCCTCAGTAAATTTCACCAAGGCACAGCACTGCTGTAGTAATATTTAAATTTCTTACAAACATATAAAGAATCCTATTTCATGCACAACGGAAAATAAGAGGAGTTTAAATGGTAGTAACAAAGAACCACTAATAGAAGTGGTGAGAAACTGGAAAGTCTATATTTAACTTGGTGCTCAGTCATTAGAAAGGTGCCCCATAACGACCATATGTTACTCAAATATGTTATCACACCTACAATTTCATCATATGTCTCCCAAGAAATTAATTAGCTCTAACTTTTTCAACTTTGACAAAAATGTCTGCGGTAAGTCAGATTACCAGCTATTGCAAATGCTTCAAAATTCAAAGCTTGCCTCAGCTTTTATTTAACCTTTTAATTACAATCATTGAATAACATTTGGAAGGCAGATGTTCCTTTTTTGCATATGTAGTTAATAATAGAAAAAGACCATTTATTTTAAATTAATATTACTTTTTCAGCTACAAAAATGCTACAGAGACAGTCCTCAGTTTATACAGCAAAGCATGGATACAGCAGTTAAAATACCAGTTGCCATAACTGGACGTGGAGTAACCTGAGGAGAATGAATTCCAATAAAAATCACATAGTGTGAATTCATTTACACAAAAGACTGGGAGCAGATCAAGGCTCTCAGCTGATGCGACTATACTGAAGCAATGCAGAAGAGCTCAACTTTCAGCTGCCACCTCAGTTCACAATCACCTGAGAGAACTACGCTCAAAATTACCACAGGCACGATGAGATTTGGTTCATTTCATGCTTTGGAACCAAATAAAGCACAAACAATATGAACTACCATCCCAGCAGAGGGTGTCAAGCCTATCTGACAACAAGCCATAACAAACGGTCTCGGTAGATGTCATTCACAAATCTGATTTCTTTGTGTTGAGATAGTCACAGAAGATCTGCAGAAGTTACTCCAACTATTTTTAAGGCTAAAAATGAGCTGATGAATCACTACCGCTGGAAGAAATACTAACAAAGTTATTTTAATACAGGCATACAGACAAATTCTGAATGTTTTTATCACAAAACACGCTGACGTTTCAGTCTTGGTATCAGCAAAAATTAATAAAACCTGAATTACTTTCACAACCTATACTTCCTCAATTCTTGTTTTTCAATTTCAATTCTTGAAAAGTATTAGGCACGTAAGTATAGAGCTCTTTGAAGGACATTAGTACTTCATCACAAAATCATCCCAAGTACAAAAATAAAGCGGTTGCATCCCTGTGGAAGGCTTAGATTCAGAGTTTCCCCAGGACCAGCTCTATAAAGCTATTAACCTTGCACAGAATTAACAACTAACAGTTCAATGAACAATCAAGACTTTCAACAAAAAGGGTGAAACAGCAACGTTTTGACCAACTTTTTTCTTAAGGTAGCATGACGTAAAATGCCACCGTAAAAAGTAAAACACGTAATGAAATACTCAATTATTTTCTCCTGCAAGCTCAGCGAAAGGTTCCTGTCATTTCACCCACTGTCAAAACTACCCTTTATTGTGAGAATGTAGAAGTAACCACGCATATACGTGCACGAGCACACATATGGAAACCCCAAAATGGAATATACATTTTTTAACTGGTCTGAAGATAGCTATGTTATTCTTATGATTCTTTACAAGTGTTATAAACCTAAGCTACCAAAGTTAAGCCAAAACTTAAGATAAACTCAGTCATTTTAAATTAAGGAGGAAAAAAAAAGGGGGGAAAAAGGGGTAATCTTATTTAACAAACCCTAACTCCATGTGCTAAGATACGATAATTAATTTAAAAATGAGAAAGAATGAAAGAAAGAACAAAAAAGTGTCGCCCAAAAGGAAAAAACAATTTGAAAGCTCATTTTGGTCTATACATTTTCAAATACATTAATAGCAGCTACAACTATTTGAAAGCATTCATTCAACTGGCTTTCTAAACATTTATGCTTATTTCATTCCAACCTTCCACAAGATTTTCTGTGTGCTGGAATTTCTGAAAACATCAATTATTGATGTGGCTGTTGAGCTTTAATTCTGTCTTCCTCTCTTCTTCTCTAGAAATGTTGATATCCTTACTTAAAGAATAAGATGTCCCTATGCAGTATTTCTGATTAAACCTACTACTGTATAGTTGGGTATACAAAATATAATGGGCCAACTGTAGCAAAACATGATTATATCCAAATATAATTTCTATTGAGTCAAAACATACAGGGACAACATGAGACTGCAAAACTGACTTTACAATAAATAGTCAAAATAATACAACAGGAAAAGAAAAAAAAAATGAGTGAAGACTCATGAGTACGGATGTACTATAAATATGAAAAAAATGCACATTAAAAATGAAAAGAAGGAAAAAAAATACCACCTAGACAAGCTCTCTAAATCCAGCAAACCATTACTATCGCCCGCCCCACAACTCATTCAATCCTATATTATAATGCTAAGTAGCTTTTCTACATGTCTCAACACATTGAAACCAGATCAGAATGCGAGCTCTATCATTGTCTAGAGGAAATCTAGAAACCACAAAATTTAGAATTGTTGCCGTGGTGTCTCAGGGAAGCCACAGTTCAGCCAACACGCACTCCAGTTTTCTCTTTGAGATAGCTTCTGCGGTAGAATTACACATTTCATAAGGCAGCGCAACGGAGGAGCAAAGGAGGCAAATGAGGTGAATTACAGCAAAAGGTTTTGCCAGAAAGGCTGGCCAACAACACGGGCCAAGGAAATTAGGTGCTCAAATAATAACTCCACTTCTTCCCCCTATACCTTTTAAACCCAGAACTGGTATCACCTAAGAGTGACAAAAAAGCAGGCATCTCCCATACATTCCCATAAAACGTGTGAAAGCAGGCACCCGTGTCAAAGGGAGGGAGGGATGTGGAACCAGTCGGGCAGGAGGAAAGTCCCCAGCAGAAGATAATGTATTATCAGACAGAGAAGACTCTGCACAAGAGATGTCAAACCCAGGCACAAACACAGGAACAAGCCCGAAATGAGGCACAACCCAGCCCCATCCACTGCAGCCCCTGGGGATGAATTCATCGGAGCCCATACGGATGTGGGGTAACTGCCCTCACCACCAAAAGCCCAACCAACTGGACCACCTGCAAGCAGCAGTTCAGCATTGCAGAGTACTGATTTTTAAAAATGTTCATCCTGTGTGTTGCATTTAGGGGGAGGGGAAAAAAAAAAAAAAAAAAGACTTTTTCAATCTAAAAAAAAAAGACTGGCATGAAAATCATGCACCTACGTATGCTTCTACTGGAAATGTAAGAGTTCACAATATTTTTCTAATAACCAGTCTCCAAACACTTTGGTGCAGGTGTAAAGCCAGGAAGGTTGCTTCCCCATCCTTAATGGATAGGTGCTGATTCACGTCTCCTAAGGAATGTTCTAAAAAAGCAGATGACACCTCACTCTGATAGAAATCATACCTACCTTCAATAGAAATCACACCGGCATCTTTTATGTCCTTAATGTTCTTTGAAGTTAACACAGAAATAGCTGTGTTACATTTAAAACAACAATAACAAAAAAAAAAAACCCTTTTAACAAACTTATTTTTAAACTGAAATTCTGTGTGCTAGGAATAGCTATCTGTTTTTAGAAAGCAAATTTTAATGTTTATCGTCATCACCCAATTCCCTTTTTTTTTTTTTTTTTTTTTGAAGTCAACCATACAAAGAGGTGCAACAAAATTTAAAGGAAATTGGTTGTAATTCAGATGGCTGTAAGTGTACGAATACGCAGACCAACGTCGTGTGCTTCAAAGGGTAGCACAGAATTTTGTTTGGTATTCCCAAACAACAATCCTTACACTTCTGCATCAGTGATCTTATGACAACCATTAGTAAACGCTGTCCAGCTTCTAAGTGGCCGAAGACTTTTTTCATATTAGTAAATCTTTAATAAGGACTTCCATATTTCTTATGAATACATGTTTAAAACATATTTTGTATTAAGATGCAGAATATATTTTAATATTATATGCAAGCCTTTCAAAGTCTTCACATGTTCTCTGATATTATTTAATTAAAAAATGACAACCAACCAACAGGGGAAAAAAAAAAAAAAAAAAGAAAAAAACACTAGTTCCGTCACTACAAATGCTGGTGAATTCGCCTTCCTTGCCCTCCCACAACATCCATGTGCCAATGTGGATGCACCTGATGGACTGAAATGCCAGTCCATCACAAGAAACATTTTCAGGAAATGTTTTTGACCTCACCCTGGAAACCAAGATCCTTGAGCCCAAAGATCAGCAGAAGTTACCTGCGTCTCTTTCAACCCTAATCTGCAAAAAGCCAAGAAAACCCCAACAGAAGACCCATGAGATGCCACACCATTACCACGCAGCAGCAGGGTGCCTGCAAAGGGAGGAAACAAACCCAGGAACGCCGATGCCGCTCAACCAGCGCTGGGCATTTGACGCCCTGGTCTGTGCAGCTATTCCCCTTTTCCATAGGGAAGCCACCACCCTCCTTCCAGAGCAACTCCTGAAAAATCCAGAGCGCTGAGAAGAGAGGATTCCACTCTGCTTGAAGGCCAGGTAATATGGGTATTACCAGGAGTTCTGCTACAAACCACCCAGAGATCTCCCGAGCGCTGGGGCAAAATGACACATTTCACCACAAAGTTTCCAAAACTCTCCAGATGTAATTTCTTTTGTAGCAATCAGACTTTACTTGTTATTTCATATCCTAATCAAAACAACACAGACGAAAATAATTTGCTTACTGACGACACTTTTTTTTCTTAAAAACTGTCTTTTTAACGCTCTTCCTCTCCCACTTTCCTCGCATTGAAATAGCGGCTGACATCAGAAAGCAGCTGTGCTGCACACACCCCGCCACAGCACCACAACTGCACGAGAGCCTTCCAGCCTCCCTCTGAAAAGCTGAAACCTAATTAGGATGCTTAAGATAGCATTATGGATATTGCAAACGATAAATAACTAACCCAAACATATAAGCGATCACAAACGCAATGGATAATTTTTTAATCTTTTTCATCTAAAAATATTCTGATGTTCCCACATATTGCAGGAAAAACAATCGATGTCACTTGAAAAAATGCTTGCTTTTCTATTTTGCACCTGCACTCTTCTGCTGTGAAAGTGTGTTTCACATCAAGATTTTTATCGCCAGCTCTTGAGGCCGGCTGAATTAAGAGTAACAGCATTTCTGGAAAACAGACCACCAATGTACCGTGAGATTCCTCTGCAGATCTAAGTAAGCAATAAAACATCATCTTCACATTTTTAAGAATATTTTATGGTTTTGTCTGCATTCCATGAGTTTGCAATTATGTGAAATGCAGACTTAAACATACTCCTCCATTTTTAATGTTAAAGAAATTGCGCATAGAAATATTCACATAACTTTGTAATCCTGGAGCGAGCCACGTAAGGGTAATTCTGTACTGTCTGAAAGCAGAGCCGAACTCCTCATTTAGGCACCTCAACAGTTAGAGACATTTCAAGGTGCAATCATCACAGCCTCCACGAAAGTTAATACATCCAGCAGGGGAGCAGTATCTTCAGAAAAACAGGAAGCCATTACCCTTTGGGATGTAAAATGCTGGTATTGATGTTTCGACATCCTGGTGGCCAGGGGGAGGGGGCGCGAAGAGAGAGAGAGAGAACACAAAACGCATTGCTAAACAAAGATGCTAATTCCGGTCAAGTAAGAGCAGAAGCCTAGTAAAAACAAGAGGTAGGTCTGATGCACGATGCTCACCTCATTGTAGAGTTCCCTGACCAGCCACCCTAGGCAGAGCTGAAGCAGAACTCTGCCGAGGCACAGGGACCCACAGAGCCCCCCACCCACGAGGTGCACCGGCCCCGGGCGGGCGCATCCGTAGGGAGCCAGGACCAACCTGTGGGCAGAGTCTACGCTCGTTTGCAAGGTCCAGGCCTCTTGTTCCATCTTCGATTATTACGTTTTGCCCTAAAGCCCATCTTAAAGCAGGTACGTTCGAAATGCAGTGCCCTGTTAATTTGGAGTCTGTCATTTTAAAGAGAAATTACCACCCTAAGGCTGCAAAGGACCAGAGGAATGCCCTGGCAGGGATTCAGATTCATCTCAACAAGGCTCAGCACAGACATCAAAGACCTGCACAGGCAAAACCTCCTGCAGAACATAAGCATTCAATTACACAGAGCAGTAACATTACAGAGCTTGACGTAACTACTACAGGCTTTCGTACTTATTGTCTATGCGAAGTTTCACTGTACATGTAAAACGTTAGGAAGTGCTTGCAGTTTCACACAGAACAATTCTACAAGTCTCTACAGGAGCTCTCAGATATTTATTTAAACATATTTCCTATCTGGTCTTAGAAACCTCAATTCAACATCTGAAGCTCGATAACGGGCTTCTTAAATGTATTCATTAGCAATTTTTTTATTATTACATATGTATTAAATATTTAATAGTACTATTCAGTTTCCCTTAATGTGGCACAAGTCACAATTTGTTTCCCATGTGAACTAAAAAGAATTTAATCATAGGTCTTTATTCAGGTCCTTCCTTCCCACCCCAGACATCGATGGCTGGCATTGTAAGTATTACCTCCTACCTGTGTCTACCACCAAACTTCTGTCAGGTTTCAAATAAGTCTTCCAAATCCAACGGCAACCAAGCAAGAGTCAAGGTACTACACCATAAGCATGAAATATTTCTCTGGACAAGGACCATATTCATAGTCCAGACATTTGTACCAAATCGCAAAGGATCTTTGGGACATGATAAACCCACTGAATATTTGAAAATATAATTTACTTTGTAACTTGTGCAAATGTACTAATTCACACACACACACCTCATATTCCATTAAACAAACACTACTTTACAGAAGGGAATGATAAAATGCAGCTCTTCCCATAGGTACGTTTTCTGAAAAAAATCATACCCATCAAAATGAGTTCTAAAAGCAGAAAAAGCAAAATTTGCTACTGCAAAGTTAAAGTGAATTCAGCCAGGAATCAAAATTGCTCCAGTATAACCATCTTAGGCTACTTCAGTGATGTTTTATGTATCAGTGCACTTACATACCACAGAATAAAATCTACAATGTTAAACTGCAAGAAAAGACTATTGAATATTCAGGTTAGGTTTCTTTTATATCCAGAAACGTCATTTATGCAATGTGCAGTCAAACCACACGTCAAAAACCAAGTATCCGTATCATCATCTAGATCGCTGAAAACAATGCCAGCTGGATCTCTGGACACTCACATCCAACAAAAACAATCTGAAAGAAGCTTTTGGAAAATGGAAAAATAGAGTATGACCAAAGTTCCCGGCCCTGTTTCTTCTATTTCCATGTTTCACGCTTCTTAGAGGAGGGACTTCAAAATTCAGAAGTAGGTTTCAGAAAGCTGATTCACAGTCCCAAAACATTTGACCCATTTGAAAAAGCGTAATTCAGCTCATTCTGGAGCCGCTATTGTGTCTGGCACCACAAACAAAGCTCCCAACTACATCCACAGGTAAGAAGAACACAGACAAACTTTTTTAGGCTACCTGCAGCAACCAAGAACAGATTTCTAAGCGTTTAAGAGCGTAAGAACAAAGAATGGAAAAGGCATTGACTATTTTACACAGAACAAACGAAATAAAAATCTCTGCTGGCTAGCTTTCTGATTTTTTTTTTTTAAAAGGAAGTTTAAAAAAATAATCAAAAAAGGGAGAAATAATGATCAGCTGTTGGAAAAATAGCTTTAATGAGCACTTGTAGCACCACATTAAAACACCCAATTTGCTTAATAAGTAGGGAATGTGAGACTAAAACTACAAAAGGAGTGCAAAATGCCATGCTGCAACAAAAACTGTATCAGAAAAGGACAGAGTGCACTGAATTGAAGAAGAATTCTACATGGAAACGTACAGTAACTTCTAAGGACAAGCACACCAAACTTCTTATCTCCAGCTAGCACTACATGGCACTCCCCACCTCCAAAATAATCTAAATCCTCAAAAATAAGTGCTTACCAACATTATTATGTCAGAAGTCCTAGATGATGGAGATGAGGGAAAGCTGAGGGCTGGCACTGGGGGGAGAGAGAAGGGAAACTGGAACAAACTTCTACGGGAAACAGTGTTTACTGTTCGCTATATATTCCTAGGCACCCATACATCGGGGCAGCTGCGGCCAGCAAGTTAAACCTGACTGGCCTCTCTGGTTTCGGACCACTGGTTTTGGAGCTTCTCCTGTCACCAACTGGAAGGTTGGAAAAGGAAAAGGAAAAGGAGTGTTACTGGGGCAGACCCTCCGTCCTGGGAGCTGGAATCCCAAAAATTTCTGTAGTTACCCAAAAGCTGAAGCTGTGAATTTAATGGCACAAATTACTGCTTTATGGGAAAAAAAAACCCCGCTTCTTAAAAAAAAAAAAATAATTTCCACCTTAAGGTTTCCCCTGCTGTGCAAATTCCTGCTAATGTAGCTGTCTTGTTGGAGAAATGCCTAACCACCGCAGGAACCACCCCCCCACCCCCCCTTTTACTAGGTCAGAACCTGGAGGAATCCTCCTTCACCGAGGGATTTGTTCTGGGTTGTAAGAAGATTATCTCCTCTTCAGTGGCCTCAGGTACTACGGTGGGTCTGTCGCCGGCTGCTAAATGGAGCAAGGTGAACTACTGTGCTACAGCCGTCACGTGTGGCTGCTCTCCTCGGAATTACTGTGCCTGAGTTCTAAAACACGAGGTGTCTGGCGGAGAGATGTCACTGAGAAGACTTGTCTCCAAGTTTCCCGAAGGAGGGAAGTGTATCTGCACAACCGTCAGGATGCCTGCAGGAAACCTGTATCATCACACCAACATTTAGGATCGTGGATGTACCAGGCGCTCCTTACTCTGTTTAGTCAGAGGCAAGGGAAAGGGAAGGAGGGAAATGCTCCGAAATTTATTTCCTGTATAAGCACATTTACAAGCTGTTGGTACAAAAGGAACAGCCAAGATCACAGCACCAGAAAGGCTCTCCTCGATTATCCAGCCCACTCCCAAGCTTACTGCAGCACAGAGCCCTGTTTTGCAAGCAAACAGGGAAAGGGGGGTGGGGAGGAACACAAAAACAAAAAAAACAAAACAAAACAAAAAAAAAACAAGACCACCAAAAAAGACACAAATACATACACACACACCAAAAAAAAAAAAAAAAGGAGGATAAATTGCCATTTTGTCTGTAAAATTAGCACTCACACTGTTGAAATGAAGCCTCTCAAGCAGATGTAAATGCACTAAGATAACATCCCACCTAAGCACAGCCCCACTTTCCAAGAGATCCCGTAAGCCTCACATGAACCTTGCAGTAGAGGTCACAAGCAAAGACCATCTAATCTTTTATCAAAACAAGAGCGCTACAGTGATCACTGGTCAACAATCTTCTACAACATCGCTCAGGGTATCTCCACCACCTCTGCCAATTCAGAATATCACTGTATTTATTTTCCTCAGATGAAATCAGTATGCTTTATACAAGTAAAGAGAAACTAATTTTTTTTCCAAAGACTAAAGCATTGCAAAAATACATTATTTGGATGTAAAAAGGTTATTATCTCTTTAGAAAAGACTAAAGATTAATAAAATCAGGTGATTAAAAAAACAGATTAAAAAAAACATAAACAGTTAAACACTGTTTCCAACTCTCCTTTTGATACATTAAAACAAGCAAACAAAAAATCCTTAGGATAAAAAGACAGTGGCAAATTTAAACGTAACGGGATGTGTTAATAAAAGATAAAATTATAATAACACTACCACAGTTGATGTAAATCAACAGATGAAAAAAAGTATTTGAGTATTATTCATCCAGCTTCCCAGAATAAACAAAATATTTTGGATCACTCTGATGTTACCACTCATTAAAAGCCAATCTAACTAATCTTGCCTCAGATATCCACTCCCCCCAACATTTTAAATAATGGAAGGAAGAATAATTTTCCATTCCTTAATTCTTCCAATTCTCTTTTTATTGATCAGCAAGTTGAATGCCACAGACATACTGATCATTTATTTGGGTATAATGAAAAAAGCTAATTATCTTTAGCATCAACAAAGAATAAAAGCACCAGAGAACAGTTACGCACATCTCAAAAAAAAAAAAAAGAAAAAGCAACTTTGGAGTATGGATGTTCTTAGCAAACCAGCTACAGAACAATACAGAGCAAGACAAATATTCCAAAAGGTAAAATAATAACAATATTCCAGTTGTAAATCAGTCACGTATGGAAACACCCAGAGAGCAACAGTTCTCTGAAAAAGCAGTCCAGATTTAGAAATGTGACTGCCTTTGAAAAAATCTGGGAAGAACAAACAACACAATGATGTTATGAAAGAGACAAATACCCTAAGAGAAAAATATCATTATGCTACACATTAACAAAGACGCTGTATACCAATCAAGGGAAAAAAACTAAAACAAGAATTCATTCCTCTCTATCAGACAAAGATAAAAGCTCTGAAATATCACCATTTACAAATTTTGAGTACTACCAAGCTAAAGGGGTGGGGGGGAAGCTAAATTGAGAAAAGTCCTTAGAGAACAACCAGATTATAAAGTTTTTTGGGTTTTCGCAAGAAAACACCAAGATTAAATATAGTTAAAATAACTGACTAGGCTTAGCCTCGAACAGAGAACATGGTAGGGAATAAGAGGGAGGCAGAATATAATAATCTTAAAATATGTGAGTCTCATAAGGAGGACAGTGATTAATTGTGTTTCACATCTACAGATGGCAGTACAAAAACCGATCAGCAGGGAAATTTAGATTACATATTGTTGGAAAGTTGGTCCAAATAAAGTTTGTTAAGTTACAGAACTTGTGTCAGAAGGTTACCGGGGCTTTCAATAACACCCCAGACAAACATCACGCAAGCACTTCTTTTGGTTTTGACTCAGCATCCAAACAGGGGACAGACAACTAACATCCGAAATCTCTTCCAACGCTGCATTTTTAAGTCCAGTAAAAACGTATGAATACATAACGTAAGTTGGCAGCCTTGTTGGAAACACAGGCCAATATTTCCGAAGTTAACTAGTTATTTTGATAGGTAATTTGCAACATAAGGACAGCTGTACTAGTTCACCTAGCTTAGTGAGGCTAATGAGGAAGTGATGTACTTTTCCATTTTCTTATTAAGACTCGTATAGCCGCACTGCAACTGAACCGCAACCACCCGTTTGTTCAGTAACCATGTTTAATACACAGGAAGCACTCTTTCACCACCATAAGCACAACCTTGACAACAGCCATGGATCACCTTCAAACATTACAAAATTAAAGATTACCTGGATTTTAAGAAAAGCGGGTTTGGAAAATAATTTCTGTTTTGTTTGTAATTGGGCATGAGTGACACTCCTTATACCACTCAGTTTTACTGGGGAAAATGTGGAGCACCTCTCAGATCCACCTGGCTCTTCAGTGAGACCCAGTGGATTCATTCACTAAGGAAGAGTCCGTGTCCCATCTTCTCCAGCCTGACAACAGAAACAGCTCCAGGAAGCAGAGAGCTCTCTCTGAACTTCAACGGGAATCCTAAACTGAACTAAAATAAAAAGGTGACTTTATCCATACATCTCCTCTCCTATTCCAACCCAGTGCTCCAGTTGCCTTGCTCGGGAAGAAGTCAGCTCTCTCCTATTTGCTTGTTACTATCCAACATTGATATTTAGGTTAACTTCAGCTACAGGTAACAGTTTCTGGGAGGAGGGAACGACTACATTCACCAGTTCACCCAACGGAAAAGTGGATGGTAACGCCAGTCTTCTTCTTTGGGCAATTCCCAAAACAGTATCTCCAACCAGCTACGAAAGGAATAAAGCTGAGTCGGGGACAAGAACAAACTAGTGCAGCCATGCTGACCCTACACAGCTGAAAGACAAAGACTGGAACATTCCAATTTTATTACAGAACTAATTTAGTCAAAAGCCTGGCATAAACTCAGAGCCATACTCTGGGAACCCACACGCTTTCATCCGTGCAAACCAGATTTCTATAGCAGAGGATCTTTCATTCAAGTCCACCAACCCAGCAACCCCTCTGAGTTTTAACTACTACCCTGTAGTAGTTTGATTGATCTAGTTTGATTTTGACTCTGCATCAAAATGGGGGGACAAAGTCTTCCTTCAGTCTTCAGCAACAACCCACCGAAGGTGCCCCTTCATCCTACTGGAGACCCCCTGTGTGCAGGCGTTGCCTCTCTCTCAGAGATCCAGATTTTCTGTTGAATTAAGATTTTATAGTACATTGTTTCAAAGCACTGCAAAGAAAATGCACAGAAAAATACACAATTCCCATAAACAACCACTTCCTCAATAACTAGAACTCAATATTCTTCCAATAAAGATTTATACAACATTTTCTTTTTGCTCCTACTTCGTTTAATGCAATCCAACTGAATACTTAAAACCCCTCCCTCTTTAAGGTGCTTTTAATCCTCTGCTCCTGAAAAACAAAATGTCAATATTTTTAATGATCATCCTATAATTGTTCTCTTCAAACAAACCTTGAACAAACAATACAAGGCTACTCCTGCCAACACTCTGACCACAGGTCAAAGCATGTAGTAATCCTGTATTTTTAGCTCTTGAATATTTTTTATTGTTACATACTGTTCAGCAAAAACCTTTAGCAGCAAGCACAGGACAACTGTTCTTTCAAAACACTCATCAACACGTAACTTGAAATAGTATACTATGCAGTATCTTTTCACTTCTTTTATTTCCAGAGAGGGAACTTCTAAGCCTCCCTTCAGCACTACTGGAAGTACTTTATCACAAACTGAGTACACTAAAATTTCAGCTGCAAAGCATCCAAAAGAGCAAACGCTCATGGAAACGAAGGGAGAAAAGATATGCTGGGGTGTGTTGGGTTGTATTTTTCTAGAGAATATAACCAAAGGCTGCTCTGAATCTGGCAGAATGGACCAGCAAACAAAGTTTTACTCACAGTCCTAACTGGGCCTAATTACACCATAAATCAGAAGCAGAATCTGTCAAAGTGGAAAAAACATGACCACATAGGCTCTGAAGGGCAGACAATAGCCAGATGCCTTATCTCCAATGCAGGGGAGGAAGGCACCTAAACTGAGTCCCATCAACACCAAATGTGTAAAGGGGATAAAAATTACTGTATTTTAAAAGAAAAAAAAAAAAAACAAAAAAACCCAACAAATTCTATTTCCTCAGCATTGAGCCTTTCAGTGCAGCCGAATTGCATTTGCAAGTTTTTCTCACCTTTATGAGGCATTAAGAAGTAATCAGTGTAACAAACATCACACTGTAAGTGGCAGAAGCAGAAAAGCCGCAGCTATCAATACACATTTGAAATGTTTGAGGAGATACTCACATTGCCTAAACTTGTAACCCTGCTAATTGGAAGGAAGAGCCTTAGTTCACTGCTTAGACTCATAAAACACATCTAGGAGGTGAACAGGTTATTCAGAATTCTCACAGGAAGCATCCATTCCGACACGTTAGGTTGGGTGTCACTGAGATGATTCAACGAGGGGAAAAAACCCAAGTAACTCAATTTTTTAAAAAAAAAAAGCCATATCTCACACACACTCACTTGGGAGTGCCTCCACGTTACTGAGTAAGGACTTTTTTTTTTTTTTTTTTGTCCTGGAAAATGCTAGGGGGGGGGGGGGAAGAAACCAAACCCGTGCTATTTACAAGTCTAA
>JAVJGJ010000059.1:85889936-85908795 GCA_035590215.1 Microhierax caerulescens
CCCCCCCCCCCCCCCCCCCCCCCCCCCCCCCCCCCCCCCCCCCCCCCCCCAAGAACACAAACCAGTGCTATTTACAAGTCTAAGACATTACTGAATACTTTGCAAAAACTTTGTTCAGATTGCCTCTTGATCTCGTATTACGCAAAACTTTTTTTTTTTTAAATATAACAGATTGAGACAATAGATTTGAAAGCTGAGAATTCAGCTAGCAGTCTTTTATGACATTTAAATTCTGCTAAGGTGTTTCTAACACAAGCCTTTGTAACATTAGGCTAGCACTAGGGCAGGCTAAAAGACAGTACAGTGCAGAGAGATGCTAATACACAAACTCCAGAACTCCTGCAAAGTAGCAAAAATTACCAGCAAGTGTCCTCAGAGAAATGGATAACCATAGTCCTGTCATTAACTGAAGGTTACCTGGATAAAATAATTCTGGATCTTTATCCAAGTAATCCTGAATGCACTGTTATAGTGGGAATGCATCTGAAGACTTATCTAATTACACAATCTTCTTTCTCTTTTTATGGCTGAAGAAATTGTATGCGAGTTCCAAAATAAATTAAAATACATGATGAATAAATTCTATACTTAATCTGTACTTTCAATTCTGATCTTCATTTTTTTAATCATCCCTTAGTATCTGCAACTTTAACAGCCAACATCCCAAAACCTTCAGTTTACACACACTATTTAACAAAAAAAAAAAAGGCCAAAAAGCCCTATGCAGTTTTTGCCTCCCCCCGAGCCACTCCCTGTGCATCCACTGCGATGTCCCACAATTATTTTTTTTTTTTTTACTTTATGCGCTGTTCAGTGGAGAGACTCTTTCAGTTGGTGCTTTTTCCGTGTTCCTCCAGCTGCCCAGTGGCATGCTTTCCATGACAGATGCTCTGGCTTCATTCTTAACATATGTTCCAGATGATAATTCCATCTTCTTTTCTGGATAACTTTAGAGCCAAGGGGTTTTTGAGCTGTCTAATGAATCTTGGCATCTGTTATAAATTCATTCCATTTAATACATAGTATTTTTCTAAGGCACTTGCTTTCAAAGGCATTTAGATGTCTGTACCTTTGTTGGATTTCCAGCTTTCACATCCATATGTTGAGATGGGAAGAAATATCTGAGTTAAGTTTCACACCCTGGTCTTTAAAACATGGATTTTTATGACCATATCTTATTTAGTTGGTAAATGAAACTGTTGCCTTGCCAATTTGTAATGCTAGCTCCTTACTGAAATCCCCAGATGACAGGCACCTCGCTACCAAGATACATAAATTTATTCCCTTCTTGTATTTCTTTACTTTTTCAGTGTAGTATTTGAGCTGGGAGTTTCCAGGGATTAATTATATTTGTCCAGATTTTTTTTTTCCTTATGATTATGTAATAGCAATGCAAACAAAACAAACAAATCCAAAAAGGTAATGCTTTTCATTTAACTTCATCTTCTAATCACTGAAGGACAAGGAACTGTTGCAGCCTCTCAGAAATCACTGCAATTACCATGGAATTTCTCTTTGTTACAGAAATTTCTCAGGATTTCTTAGGCAATTAAAAATTGCCAGTCTCTCCAATGTCAGCTTTTGGTATTTTTTGTCCCTGAAATTCTATCTCCACATTACACTTTCTCCAGTTTTTTCATTGATGCTACTGTATCTAGCAATAGTTATGTCGTTTCTATGCCAAAGTTGCTCACATTCCCAGCCTATCCAACCCATCTTTTAGACGTCTCCATTCTCTGTATCCTTCCCATTTTATCCATCACTCCATACCCACAACAGGCCCACCAGCTGCTTAGAACCACGCAAAACCAGTAGCATTTACAAGTGACTAACTACTTCCAACAAGACCAGAGAACAACTGTGGCCAAAGTTTAGCAAAACTAACGATGGACTTTTACACCAGTAATAACCAATAGCAGTTACAGCGCGAACCAAAAGGAAAATACTTCTAAAGCATTCTAATTCTTCCATTTTTATCGTTTCAAGTCAGGAACAGAATCTCTAATTATGGTACAAGCTGAAACCATCACTGCATGCTTCTCTTTCAGAAACAAAAGTGCTCTTCAGCATGGCATGAGCAGAAAAGGCTGTTTCCTTGGAGGCTATCCTTACAACAGGCCCTGAGAATGTTCTCCTGATCTTTACTCTCTTAGTACCTGGTCTGTATCCCAGGCTTCACAGCAGCTTACGCCATTCTGTAGTTAAGAAAGCACATCATAAATTAAGCACATCTAAAACTGAGAAAAAGATCCACCTCCTTCCTCAGAATGAGGACTTGGCAAAACCACCATCTTTACATCTTTGTTGAGTCCTACCTTTCCAATTTTAAGCCTCTGTAAGGCTTTAGGCACACTAAAAGCATCTGTTTTAAGATGGTGTGTTAAACGCCATTCTCTTCCTATATGGTATGTTCTGGATAGCATTTAACACTGCATTCTTCAAACACTGGTTAAATCACAATGCCTCTTAATTTCTTGGTAAAGAGTAATTTTTAATATTTATCTATTCTGAGGATAGATTAAAGTGTTAATGAATGGATTAATTTCTTGCTTTGTCTATTAAAAAATAAAATACGAACGCTGTAAGTGAAGAAATCCAAACAGATTTTCAAGGAACTCCAAAGACGAAAAGATATTTGGGTCATTTTTAAGTATGCCCACTGGCAAAAGACAGAGGTTGTGGTAAGCCACTCCTTTTATAAACCGTGCATCTAAATAGTGCAAAACTTTCCTCTACACTACAGCTACAAATATATTGACATCAACAGTCTACCAACCATGGACAGCTTTCAGGGAATAAAGCGGTTTGGGAGAAAGGAAAGGCTATTAATATGCTAAAGCTCTAGTGCAGGATTGGATTTACTACAAAAATACAAAAGCCTATTGTAAGGCAACTTACCAATGACAATGATTTCATTGAACATGAAGACTTGCAGCCTTCTATCCAGCAAAAGTCACTTTATTACAGAGATATTTTCCCTTTTGTAAGGAAATGGTCACATAAGAAGTGTGTGTCTGTGGAGAGAAGGGGCCCAGGGGCAGTGCCCCAACCGCTGGATCACCCTTGCAGACCAGACTGACGGATCAGAAGACCTCCTGTAAGTGCTACTTACACCTGCACATCATTTTTAACCCTGCAGATGACGTAACATGGTGTTTCTAAGTCACCAGAAGCTTCTCTGAAAGGCTTTTCCACCAGAAGTTTGGCCAGCATTGGAACAGGCTGCCCAGGGAAGCAGTGGAGTCCCCATCCCTGGAGGGGTTTAAAAGATGTAGATGCGGTGCTCAGGGACATGGGCCAGTGGTGGACGTGGCAGGGCTGGGGTAACAGCTGCACTTGATCTTAAAGGTCTTTTTCAACCTAAACAATTCTATGGCTCGGTGAAAGGTCAGACACACTACGGATGACCAGACGGTGATGCTTTTGCATACACACTGCCTCTCAGTCACAAAAGGATTTCTTCTCCTCTTTTATTTTACCCAGCTCTGGAGTAGCAACTTGTTACCTCTTTTATGGGAAAATTCATTACAAGAAACCAACACTAATTCAGATTTTATGTTCTTATGTAAGAATAAGTTTAATTATTGAAGTACATTCCTGGACAACACTCCAGTATCTATTAATATTAGAGTTTTTAAGAAGGTAAACCTCATTTGAGTGGATCAAGCTTTTATTATCAAAGGTAGTATTATTTGCCTATCTGCAGGAAATTATTTAAACTCTCACCACCAATACACTCAACATTTGTGGCATTACCTCTTAATGACTAAATTGATACTCAGGAGGCCGGCACAAAAACAATCCACCTCACTTAAACCTATACATAATTATGTACTACACAGCTATTATATACCACAAATAACGCACTATGACCAAAACTGCCTCTCTAACTCTTCTCTTTGCACACTAAATAGTCCCTACAGCTATCTTCTTGGAGAGGGTGCACACAGTGATAGAAAGGATCCCTAAAATAAACTGGGGGTTTTGTTGTTGTTGTTGTTTGGGGGTTTTTAGTGTTTTGTTTGTTTGTTCGGGGCTTTTTGTTATTTTTATTAGAAAAGAGAGCTAGCATTATGGTCACGGCAAACAGGAAACTACAAGGTGTTTGTATGTGCCTGGAGAATACGATGCTCATTTGCCATGGAATCTATTGTCTGCTATCAGCGTGGCTGTCCCCATTGCTGCACATAACAGGAATCCCCCATCTCCTTTGGAGCAACAATGGTTGGATCAAGTAAAGGAAAAGTTTGTCAGCTCTACATAAGCTTCTTTGTGCCAACAGCAGTTCCACATAAAAAACCTACACGCATGGTGTAAATTAAATGTGTAAGATCTTGGCTGTGATTGAAAGCCATCCAAAGGGATCCCAAATACAAATGTTTACAACAAAAAATCATTTCAAATACTCATTGTGCAAGTTGAAATCATAAAGAGCTTGATCCTTCTCCAAATTTTGGTATATAACCAAACAAACCTAGAAGCAGGCTTGCAAAGAATGAATTTCAGCCAAAATCTACTTTTACAGGAATTGTACCAAATGTAGCAGGAACTCTATGGAAACTCTATTGCAGAAACCCTATGGAACACTCAAGAGACTTAAAAAATTGAAATTATCTGTTGTTTCACTGATTGTCCACCAACACAGTATGTATCTTCTGATCTCTGAGAACCGTAAGTATAATTTTAGTCTTGAGTAATACCCAGAAGCCAACAACCTGCTAGACTCAGACGGATATCTGTCTATCATAAGCTTTGGGTGGGTTTTTTTGTTTAAAATACTCTTTCTAAACAGCTTCCAAACTCTAAACTCAAGAGGATCAGAAAGGTACTGTATCATTTGGATTAAGGAACAATTTAATGTTTCAGACATTAGCCAAGTCTGTATCCTGTTAAAAATTATTTTAATTAAACCCTATAAACACACGGGAAATAGGAACCAGCTAACCTCCTGGTGGCGTTCTTTAATTCAATCGCGCTTAGGACTAGCACAGGGAGTAAATCAGTGGCCCTTTTCTAAACATGGACTTCAAAGAAAACCATCTTGAAATACAAACTAGTTGTGCTGCTGTCTGGTCACAGTGATAACCTGGGGTTTAGGTGCGGTCTATAACCAATTTCTTCTTGCAAAGGCGGGAGCTGGCCCATCCCTCTGTGCTGCCACTCATGCATCCCCACGTGTGCCAGCACTGCTGTTTGTGCAGCTACATGGTGAGTCAGGTCAGGGAAATGATCCATCTGAAAGTTAGCTAGGAAAATTAAAATAGATTTGTTTTCAGCCGGTAAGTTTCCTGGCATGATTCACCGTGTCACCATTACAAGCACAAGTGCCAACACAACTGAGCAAGGAGAGGACACGACACTTCCCCCATCTCAGCTACAGCTTCCACTTCACACAAGTTTCAAGTAAACGTGGAACTGCATCTATCAGGGGCAAGTTCACAAGCTCCTAATTAAAATACAGTAGTTGCTGCTGTTTCTCAAACTAAGAATAAACTTGTTCAGAAAAGTTACCGATGTATTATATAAACTGGCATGATAGTATAAAAGTTAGCACAGTTCAAAAGAGAATACGAGCTTTAAAGCAAAACAACCCATGCCGTACGAAAGCACGCGATTTGGTAAGTATTTTCACACGTGTAAAAGTTGTACCATAATCCATCTCCACAGTTTCATCAGGACAAAAGAGGGCAAGTATAGGTTGGGATGTTATCACGTTCCTATGGATTACTCTCCCAGTGATCACAGGTCAGGGGTTTCCTCCAGTCTCTCTGGAAGACATCTAGCAAAAAAAAAACTTAACCTGAAGAATTGATAAAGGACAACTGAGTTTTTTGTTACTAACATCTTATTAACATCCTCCCTTCGTACGCTCTAACAGATTTCACCTTGCTCTCTGCAACACGTCAGGAAGATAAATAAAACCCAGACCCACTGCTTCTCCATCAGGTTGAACTTCAACTACTATTAGACTCATTCTACTTCCTCTACAAACAGTTCTATTTAAAAAAGCAAGAACACTGAAATGTAAAGCACTCAGAAGTTTCAAAAGGATTAACAAACTCACATTCAGGAAGCCTCCAAGGCAAAGTAGCAATACTATTGCCATTTTATCTGCGGGAAACTGTGACTTGGACAAATTCAGGTTAAAATCCACAATGCTGAGTGCCAAATTTAAGCTACTGTTGGCCCAATTCTTTACATCATTTACCAGCCTACACCTCTTTCTTCCTTACATAGTTGTTTGTGAGTTTACTGCAACCAGTAGCACAGAGCATTTGTGTAAAGCAGCAATCGCCCTCTCCCTGGTGGTGTGGTTCTCATTCTCCAGGCCTAGTTAGCAGCTATCTGTGCAGGCTATCCTGCTTTCAGTAACTTTCTTAGCATGATAACGTTGAGAGAAGACCAGCAGGAAGCTTACCCCCAGTATAATTTTTACACTTCAACTGTTCAAATGTGAATAACTGAGGATTACGCAGTTTGCAATTTCAATGTAAAAATGTTAACAACAACTAACAAAACTGGGAACTTTTCAATTTTAGATGATTAGTATGCAACCATATTGTAATTAAATATTTTTCGGAAGACTACCTCCACAGGCAAAACAGACAACGTTTTGAAAGTGAACTTCTGAACCTATCTTGAAAAAGGGAACGTGTTTTCTTATCAGCGTGCTGGCATCTGACACTCATTTCCTATCTGCCTACCAGTTTGAAGAAAGCAAACTATAAATTCTGAATTTACAGTAAACAAGATGTCAGTTGTATGATCTTGAGTGCAAAGAAATGCACTTAGATTTATAACAAGTAAGCTAACACTGCCCTGATTGGCAAGGGAAGTTATCAATAATAGCACAGACTAGCTGGGACATAGCCAGAGATGGTACTAAAGAGGTCTGGAAAAGAGTGAGACTGGAGGTACACCTACCTTACAGAGAAGGAGCATCACATCTGAAGCAAATCTCCCAATTATCAACTATTACAAGCTCCGGCTTACACTGTGACCACACCTCATACACTCCCCCTGCCAAGGGGCTCTCGGTCCATAGGAACAGACGTGACACTGCATCAGAAGCAAAGCTCTGGAAACATGCATAGGTAGTACAGACACCGAAATTGCAGCACCTCTGGACAGATTCACTCCTATAGCACCACATATGTGCTGATGGAGACCTGCCCTGAGACCCAGGGAACCCTCCCAGCACAAGTCAAGGTCTGTGCTGCTGGAACTCAGCCACACCAGCTTGCCTATGATTCAGGAAAGATCAAAATGTTCTCAATAATGGTGGTTGAATAAATCCCAGGCACTACCACCACCTTGTTTCCATGTTTTGGTGGGAAAAAAACTCATTTTGTCAACAGATTGCAGAGATGCTCATGAAGGGTCAACTGTTCCTCTAAGAAAACAGAAGGCAATCGAGACAGCATTCGAGTGATCACAAAACCTTCTTCCCTTGTCCTCCGCCTTCTATTCATTCCCTAAATCATCACCAGTCTGATCTCTTCCCAAAGTTTATTTTTCAATATCTCAATTTGCAGTCTCAATTGCCTCTTTGATATCCATGCCCTAAAACATTTGACGTCTCAGTCCAGCCCTAAAACTCCTTCAGGACCTAGTTTCAAGTCACAGCTGCTGACCTTATTAATGTTTTTGATGGCTGCAGCAGGGGTAGTATAAAAGTGGGTCCCACAGAGGCATAAGCTGATTGACTTAGCTGAGGTGAGAGCAACAGGTACATGGACTGCCCCTGAAATAAAAGGAAGTACGAAGACTGGGCAGATTTGTTGGACTGGCACTAGGTATATTGAGGGAAGATGATTTTTTGACAAGGTATCACAAGCCCATGTATTGCAAACAAGTTATCCTTACAATAACATCTTCCCTGCAAACGTGACATAAACACAAATTAAATTAAGTTTAATGAACAGATTACAGTATGTCAAAGGTATTACACAGCATGACTATTTAAGCTTTAAGTAAAACTAAAAAGTAGGAGTTGTATTAATTAAGAAACATGTATTTGTAAAACAGTTCCTCAGAGTCTTCCCCAACAGCCTATTTTCGACATCTGCTGGTCTTGCAGTGGTGCCAAGCCAAAAGGGTTCTGGAAAAGGACAATGAACTGTTAACATCTTGCTTCCCTAATCCCTGCAACAGAGCGTCAACCTTGCTCCTTCAGAAGTACCACCCTCATGGGTAACAAACTGGTATGCATAAGAGAAACCACTATGAATGGAGAAAAACTTCAGAATGTGAGCAATAAGGCAGCATTCATTACATAGGAAATGGAACAGACATACAAGGCTACGTATCACCAGTGTGTCCAGAATACTAAAAAAAAAAAAAAAAAAAACCACCAAAACACTGCCTAGGTGTTTTCCTGTGTAACAAGCAATTTGTTGTTGGGATCAGTAAAAGCACTTTTCTACCATAAAACTCAGGATGTGCACAATCCCAAAGCCCAAGGTTACAAGCACCACAAACATGCCTTACAAGCCACTGAAGGGATAATAAACAGGGATTCTGTTTAGGTACTGAAGTTGTTCAGCTTCTTTTCAAAAATCTGAAAAATCAATAGCACCAAGGTCAAACATGTTGATCCTCCCACAAACGTTCCTCATTAAGAATTCCTTATTAATACAAACAAAAAAAAACACCTTACTACCTTTGAATATATTATTGCATCTTCTACCTGATGTACGAGTGGTAGGAACTAATAAATTTGATCAAAGAACATGCACAGAAACTTATCCAGTACTATCCACCATACAGCTCCATCTAGAAGAGCGTCATTTTTACCAGTCATAACTACAAAACCACTTAAAAACTGGGAACAGGCTGTATTACAGCTACATTGAAACAAAAACAATTTAAAAAGAAACTTAAAAATTAGTAAGCCACGCACAATTATCTAAACTGGCATTCAGCAAGGATACTGCAGAGAAAAATCTTGAAACTGTTTAAAATACCTTGCCTTTCAGGCTCCAATTATTATAGCAAACTGCCTTTACCTACAGAAACTCCTAACAATCCAATGCGGAGAGCTGCAAAAATAACACTCATCCATTTACTACTAAAAAGCACCTGGAATAAACAGTTATTTAGCAAAGGGAGCACCCCACGCTCATCCCAGTTACATCAATTGTAAGATTTTCACATGGGTCTGACGTTCCTTCAGGGACAAGAAAGGTGCAAAAGGTTATTCCAAAAAGAAGAGCTCTGTACTCAACTCCAAATTTGAACGGGCTGGAGGAAGAGCGCAGAGAGCCCTTCTGCTCTCCCAGCGGGGCAGCTGCAGGAAAACAGCCTCTAAATACCCAATTCTCTGCTCATAGTGTACAAGGAAGCAAAAAAACCCCAGTGCGTGAGGTCTCCCCAGCTGCAAGCAGCTTTACAGATTTACCTAAATCCATTTCTACACTGAGTGCACAATATAGAAATCTCTGTTTGAGAACTAAAAAAAAAAATAATCTAGTTTAGATATATAGATGTATAAAAACATATATAAGACAGCTTGCAATGTTGTTTTTTCTCTCTTTTGTCCTCATGGAGCTGCCTCTTTTACATTCATATATTTGATGGGAACCTTAGAGTAATTCACATTTTCTATTAATGAGACAGAATTAGAGTAGAAAGAGTATAGTAAGAAAGGCTTATTTCAAGTGGCTCATCAATGAAGACTTTAAACTACTATTCACTAGGACAGTTAGAAAAAAAAATAGTTTAAATTTCTTCTACTTTGTGTAGCAGATGTTCAAGATAGTCTATTTAAATTTGTCTTTGTTAGAGGTGTGTTAAACCACTCAAATAATTCAGACAATCTGCAAACAAGATTTCTGACAGGTTGTGAATAACACTCAATTAGTACCATAACTTCTGAGATTAATTTTTCAATCAAGGCATTCCTGCTCCCACCCCAAAAAACGAAACAAAACAAACAAAATAAATAAATAAATAAACCAACAACCAAACGTACCATGTGAACTCAATCTCCAGCATGTATTTCCAAAATTAACATCTGTTTGGTCTTCGTTCAACTGTAAAACCCCATGTCCATTAAATTAAATTACTTAGTTCTTTCTCAAGAACTAAAGTAGGGGGGAGGGGGAAGACATGTTACCCTAAGACTGTAAATAATTTGTACTTTAAACAAGGATTGTATTCTTATTTGGAACAATACATTTATTCCACTATTTCTTTTTCTTGATAGTAGATACAACAACAATAAATATTTTCCACATTGTTATTTCTTCAAATCCCATGATAACCTGCATCATGTCCTGATTTGCAAACATGAAAACAGACCAGTAGTTGAGTGAATCTCATCACAGTAAATCAAGCACATCTTATTCTATAAACTATGAGCTTAGAAATCTAACACTACTTCAGATAATTCAATTCTGGATACCAAGAAGTTATGAAAGGCTGCATTTAAATAAAATAGGAAAAAAAAAATAACCAAACGAAAACACTGAGTGAAAAATTGTATTAGAGTATTTCAGTGATACAGTTTACAGGACAATCTCATTACAGGAAAGCTTAAATGACATCTGGTTTTTACCACCATCTCATTACATCAAGTTTCTTAAGTTATCATAGTTATGCCACAGCAACTTTATACTTCAGCTCCCTCTCTATAAAATTGGTATATTAGCACTGTACTTCAGGTGAGTGATGCAAGATAAAATTCAGGACATCGAAAATTGTGAGATTATATTAAAGTCACCCTCATCAGCAAGTCAGACATATTATCAATTCAATATAATTTGGATAAAAGTGTATCCTGTAAGCCATGTAAAGACTGCCACGACAAACAGCATTACCTAATATAACACACTTGAACACAGAAGCCCAAACAGAGGTATGGTAATTGAAGTACGACAACAGAAGCACTGGCTTAAACAGACAACATTTTGCTCTATCTTTAAATGATTCAGCCATCTTGGTATGCAATGCACCTTAGGTATATTCTCCCCAGATTAAAAAAAAAAACAAAACACTTACTCTTTCAATTAAAGAAAAAGTTAGTTGACATGTTAAATTTAAAACTGGGTCCTTTAAAAAGTTAGCATCTGTGTCAGTTTTTCCTTTGTCCCAAATGATCTTTTAATAACATGGTAACAAAGACTGTTAAACCTTTTCATATGTTTAAACTAATTGAAATCTTGTGCACAGGTTATATATAAAGAAATTAGGTTGCAATTAAGTATAGTTATTAATGATTCTTAAATCTAATTGTTGTGACTATTATAGACCACAGACAAGGTCAACTCTACAACTCAGGAAACTTTAGCTTTAAAGAAAAAAAATACCACCTGAATTATATGCATAAAACCCACTTTTGTAATGATATCGCTCTCATCATACTACGCATGTTCATCCATTTTAAAAGACAGCGGTTTTCAAGCTGATAAATTAAAAACACATCCCCCCCATAAAACATTTTTAATTTAGTAAATACGGTAAAAACATGTAAAGTAAATTTAAAAATACTAAATCTTCCAGTAATTTAAAGCAAACACTCTGTAAAACATTGTGCTTATAAGCAAATCCAAAATGTAAAAGTCATTTCAGCAATTACTGCAGAGTCCTTACGCTAACTGCATAAAGGTCAAATACGTGTTTTAACTTCTGCGTGTCAGCGGCAAGGTTCAGATCCCTGTATTTCAGATTTTTAGTCAACATCGCTTCCCTTTCACCTGTATTCATTAGAAGGGAAAACACTGGTGTCATCTCAAAAGGAACCTCACTGAGGAAGAGACACACTTCTCTCCTCATCTGGCTACAGGAATAACTGGAGAACAGAGAGAAGAAAGAAAAGTCACTATCCTGAAACAAAAAAACATGGAGCCAGAGAACTGCAAGAACATCTTTGCAGCAGCACAGGGACACAAGGCCAGGAGATGCTTGGGTTTTGTCACTAGATCCAAGACAGTAAGACACAGACAACCGTAAGAAGGTCCATACAAAATACATTCCCACTCTCTTTTCACCCAAGCAGAGGCTGCTCTGAGCCTGCCCCTCCGGCTCTCCACTAGAACAAGTTCTGCTACCTCACGGGATACAGCCGCATCAGTCCTCTTGTTCAGATAAGAGCACTTTTGCAACAAATCTTCTTCCCATCACCCTAGTTAATGCACTTTCATTTGCAGTCCTGGAGTGCACAAACCTGGTTTCTTTCAGATCAAAATAAAAAAAAGACCCACAAGATGTACTCCAGGAGCACCACCACTGCCAAAGGGGCACAGGAGCAGACAGGAGCCAGCCCAAGGTAACCCTCACTTCGCTCTGCAAGCGTGCTGTTGATAGCTCCAGGGCCCCATCACCCATTACTTCATTCTCTGAATCTGCTCTCACTGGCTGCATCACCTGCCCAGGCAGGCCCAGCTGCTGTGCTTCAGGGTCTCCTTCCACCTGTGAGACGGGACCTGAGTGCACCTGAGGCTCAGTGAGCCTCCCAGGCTTTGCTTCCCCTTGGGTTTTGTGTCTTCTGCCGGCCAAAGCTCTCACCTCCAGCCCGTTACCTCTGCCTGCCTGACCATTCACATACGACACCTCGGTATCATCTAGTCTCCCCACTCTGAAACTTCTCCTAAAGACTACTCAAAGCCCGAGTACAATCACCTTTAATTAAGCAAAACTTAATTCTGGCTTTCCTTAACTTTGAGTGCTGACTGACTTTGAAAGAGCAATACTTCAATGGGTCCATCATTTCAGCAGACAGAGAAAAACAGAGCGCTAAGGCCAGCTGTGTAGCATCCCATCGACGCCGCAGCGCTCAACGGCGGGGCTAAAAGCTAAACCTATAGCCCTCAGCCCTCCGTTATTGACACGGAAACAGCACCAAGGACAATAAAGCAAACATCTTCTCCGTGCATTTCACAGCCATTCAGAATTATATCGCAGTGCCCTAACAGACCCTGTCTTCCCCAGCCTCCTGCCACGTCTCACGGCAGATCCCCAGCTCAACTTTTAGTCCTCCCCTCTCACCCCTACAGCCACCTCGCTTCAGCCATTACAACGGCGGGTTATCTCATTAGCCATCTCCTCAAAACCATTCTTCATCCCCGTACATTCAAGTCATCCTCATACTCTAACCGAGCTGTGAAAAAAAGGTTGTTTCGTACTTTTCCTTGTATCGCAAACCCTCCAGGCTGCTGAAGGGAACAATTTTAAAAGCTCCCAGGCTATATCCACATCACCAAGTAATCTGGCATAATAGAAGCAGATCACTCAGCTGGTGCCCAGGCTCCTAAGTTCCCAGTGTATAGGGTTTACAAGTTTTATTTCAAGTAAAATTCCATCTGGAGCCTCAGATGGAGTGTTGCAGCACACGTGTGGCTCAGGGCTGTCCTGACCGGTGGGGCTGGCGCTCACTCGGTGTCCGCCTGGACAAGAGATCCCACACTCAGCTTCCTCCAGGGGGAACCTGACTTGTACCTTCCAAACCCACCCTGTGAACTGAACCAACACGTATTGATTAGGGCTGATCAGAAAATTCACTTGAAAACTCATAGGACGATAGGTTGCAGAAGCTGGGCAGCTCTACCCAGACCCCCAGTGCTTCTTGGTGCAGAGAGAGAATATTCAGCTGTCAAAGTAAGAAGTGTCCACTGAGCACATTCCAGCTTTCATAATTTAGATTAAGGTTGATACTTTTTTTTGGCAACAACAGAAAAAAAAAAAAAAGGACTTAACAACTTCAATTCTCTTGCTCCCAAGCAAGGTCAGGGTAGAAGTTGTAATTACATGTACAACCACTGAATTAAATGCTTACAAATTCCTGACATTGGAAAACACCACTGCACTTTTCCTTTTGTTTTCAGAAGCAAACAAAATGAATGCTTTAATCCACCAACAACCAGAATAAGTCTGACACAGAAAATTAAGGACAATATCAGGTCTATCAAAAAAAAAAAATTCCACTTAAACCTACACAGTTACCTATAGTAAGAAGGAAAAAAACAACCATCCATTCAGTCAGAGGTAATTAAAATAAGAAAAAAATGCACATCATGAAATGTCTTTACTTAGAAAACAATTACTAACAAAACTGACATCAAAATGTCAGCTCAGCAGGCTTTTCTTCAATTAATATAGTA
Source organism: Microhierax caerulescens (assembly GCA_035590215.1). Classification (NCBI taxonomy): domain Eukaryota; kingdom Metazoa; phylum Chordata; class Aves; order Falconiformes; family Falconidae; genus Microhierax; species Microhierax caerulescens. Next base: position 85,904,036 of record JAVJGJ010000059.1, read on the forward strand.
AAACAGCATGAGGAGGAAAATCTCTATTTTACATTTCAGAATTTTAAATATGCAGTAAGACATTGAGTTTCATTATATGTTGTCCTCTTCTGGACACAGTGATTAATATGCATACCCAGTGCTCACAGAGTTGATATCAGGGTGTAATAAGAATGAGCAATATTGCATCAACAAACTGATGTCATGCACAAGAACATTATCTGGATCATCCTAATCATTCTAAGGCATTTGAAATAAATTTATATGAAATCATCAAAAAAGGAAATCGGATACCCAAACCAAGTAAATAACAAGAAGACTGGAAGGAAAAATAACTGAAATTTTTAAATAGTTCCTATCACATAGAATTTGATTTGTTACAAGTATACATTCCAAAATAGGAAGCAGGCCTTAAGCTTCATACAGTTTAGCCCATTTTCATCTACAATACCCATAATGCACCCTGAAATGCAATTTATGCAGGAATACTAACAGAATAATAAAACTTCTTCTCTCATTCTCTTGGCTTCTTTGACATTTAATGTCAATCTGCAGTAACAAAGCTAATAATGATCTTTGTCTTCACACACTGCTATTGAAACAAAGCATTTCTTTGCAAATTAAAGGGTAATTTTGTTCCCACTATTCCAGTCTAAATCTTTCTGGGCTAGAATCACAGAAGCTCGTGGCATAAATCACCCTATAATCCAGATCACCTTCTCTCTGCAAGAGAGACTATGTTCTTTTGGAAATCATCATGTGCACAACCACAACGCAAAGCAGAGCAGCATGAAGCATGGAAGATTTCATCCGAAGTTCATTGCATGATACAAATGCCAGTTATTTTATATATAGAGAGAGGTTTCCCATTCAGAGCTTAACGTACAGCAACCTTCCAAAATCTGTAAATCGCATGGTGACACATTATAAAGCGACATCTCAAAGATTTTGCAGGCAGTCAAACGTAACAAAAAATCATACCTTAGACTGGCTTATAACTAGGAACATATTCTTGAGTCATATGGCTCCCAGGTCTGCAAAGTAATTAGGTGTATGCTGAGCTTTATGCAAGTATTATGTTGATTTTATGGGGACTACTTGCTTTTGTAATATAAGCTGAACCACAGTGAATTATTTCAGCATCTAGGAAGTTTCACACCCAGTACCACATCCACAACAGCTTCCAGGCAACCCTCTACTGTGCACCTCTACTGCTACCTCTCCCAGCTGCCACAGCAACCTACTTAGTCCGAGACATGGGTGACAGCAGCTGCAACAGCCAGGTTAAGTGGGAACTGCTGAGTCCGGCTTCCTCTTCACTGCCAGTTACCCCCATAAACGGGGCAGTGCTGAGGATTAAGTATTAACAAGACCAAGGCCTTCATGGCCATTAATTCCATATGGCCATTAATTCCATATGGCCAGATTAGCTTGCTGCAGACCAGCAGATAAATCAAGAACACTCATATGCGTAACCACGTAACGCCACTGTGCACAGCAGACGATACATCAGAAAAATTTCCCATTAAAAGGTAGAACTTACCCCTCTTCTGAACCCAGCCTTCCTTCACAATGGTAACATCGCTCATGATGGCTCCACTCTGAACCCCCAACTCAAAAGAGTCTTTCTTTGAGTTATCAGCTTGTCTGTTTGGCTTCTCTCCTGCAGCTCTTCCCAATTTCTACTGATGAGTCAGCCTGGAAGGAAATATTACAGAAAGAATTTAAGTCTTTTCTGTTTTTTTCACTTGACAGCCAACAAAAAAGTCTCTGTTGATGTCTTCCACTGACTGAGCTCATATTAAAAAACTGCCTTTTTTTCAATTAACCATATAACAGAATCACGTTTCTAGTCTTAGAGCACATTTTCCATGAACACTCTGATACTTAAGAGAAGCAGAATGTGTTACATTTTAAGTTGTACAGCACTGTTACAAAATGCAGACAATAGAATTCTCTTGGACTAACGCAGAGGATGCTGTTAAACGAAAGGGACTGCTTCACAGATCCAGCTCTGAACCCACGGCAGTTTTAACCATTCCCACATTTGTCAGGACCCATGCAACAGACAAGTAGCTCCTCTACGATGGCAGAAAACCAGCTTCTACTTAGAAGTACAAATGAACCACAAAAAGCCAATGTTTAGTTTACGAAAAGAAGGAGCGTACATTCTCTCGAGACTTTAAGCCAGGCAGGCACAACAGTGCTCTTTTCCCTACAAAGCTCAGCTTGCAGGGGACAGAAGGGAAGTTAGCGCTGGAACAGGACATGCCACTCTCAGAAGCCACAGCCCTCTCTTCTGACCACCTCACCCCCAGAGCACCCAACAGCTGTGAAGAAGAGATAAACAGCACTACAATCGAGTAGGAAGAGAAGCCAGAGGGCAGGAGAGGTTTCCTTTTGCAGCAGACTGCCTTTCCCCTCCATCCTTCGGGATAAAGAGAACCATTCAAATAATGCTCATCTGGAAAAGGGTGGGAAGCCAAGAAAAGGCATGTCTCCGATGGTGGAGGAACACCCTTCAACGGCTGCACACAGAGATGCACACGTGGACACAGTGCCAGCACGGAAGAGGAACCCACACGCACGGTTAGTACTACCAACTGCAGCACATACATGCCCATTTAGTAGACTGGCCAACAAACGCAAACGTGTGATAGAAACAAACACGACTGCGCTAGAAGCAATCTGCCTAATTAATGAAGGGAGAAAGGACTGGGAAAGAAACTGGTTTAATCCAATCAAGTACAGGCTAAAAAACGAACACTTCTACACATACAGGTTATTTCTTATTTACAATTCCAAAAACGTGTATTTGCACCACACAGCAGCTAGATGGAAGGCTGCTTCTGTACGGTGCCGTGCCATGCAAACAAAACTTAGTACCAGGATCTTTTTTCCAGTGGTATGCAACAAAAAACGCAGTACAACCTGATGTTACAGCAACACTGAAGTGTGTCCATTTTACAGTTTTACTTTCAGCAAACTTTTTTTTTTTTTCCCCAAAACCCTGCAGTATTTTGGCTGCATAAAAGCAAAAGCCACAATGCTAAACTCATTAATACTGCAAAGTTGAAGCAAAATTCAATATGGTGCCTCTAAGACACCTCCATGGTGCTGGCAGATATGACAATAAGACAAACACAGGTGATGCATCTTGCATTGGCATCATACCCTATAGTGTCTAAAAGGACGTTGGACACCTGTGTTTACACAAGTGCACCCTGCCTTAAGACTGAAATATTGTTTAAGCTTTCATAAGAGTTAAAAAAAAAAATGCTATGTACAAGGTTTTGGAAGAACATGAGGCTGCTTTGTTGTTCTGAATTGTTCTTAAGTCACGTAAGGCAGAAACAACCAAACACGCATTTCCACATCCTTCACCTTACTGGTGTGAAGAGTTATTTTCTGGGTCATACATTATCAGAACTTTTGTTTGCATGCTTCAAACCAGAGATAAGGAAGTCTACCGTGGAAGGAGATCCTGACAGATCGAGACACGCCTGACAGCAGGCTGCGGTTTTGCCGTTCTGGATCACTGCAGCACCGTACCAGCTCTTCATTACGAACACACAAATCATTACAAAGCCAGAAGTGAGTGTCAAACAACCATGACCTAGAATTAACTGTTCTCTGAAGGAAGCTTATTCAAATACCTAAGTTCGATTTTCTTACAAGACTTCCATTGCATTCTTTAAGAAGTGATCACTGGTGACTGGTTTTCCCAACTATAAAGACAAACCACGAAGGTAACACATAATAGGACTTAGCTTGGGCTGGTATATGCTGCAATAGGGTTTATACTTCTGGCAAATTTAATGTACTTTTCCATTTTGGTGTGTGCTTATGAAAAGTGCAACAATTTATTGTTGTTGGTCGAGACTAAGCTACAAGAAAGGAACTTCTGTACGAAGCAGCAATAATCTTGTCTGACTGCATATTGATCATGAAGTCCGTGATTTCAGTAGACACCCAGTTTTAATAAATGGATTTATGCTTAAAGCTCCCTATTTAACCACTGATTACAATTCAAGTTAGTCCTATTCAACCAAAATCTGATCTATGATGAATTTTCATGTCAGCCAGTGTCCCAACAATCTCAAGTTGTATGTCTGTAGGATTGCATCCCACCCATCATGTGTACTACTTTACTGAACTGTCAACAAAACCCCCAAAACACAAAAATCAGATAAAAATGGTGACAAAATTAACTGAATTATCACAGAATGACAGAATGGTCAAGGTTGGAGGGGACGTCTGGAGATCATAATCTAATCCAACCCCCTGCTAAAGCAGGTTCACCTAAAGCAGGTTGCACAGAGCCATGTCCAGGTGGGTTTTGAATGTCTCCAGAGAAGCAGACTGCACAGCCTCCCTGGGCAGCCTGTGCCAGCGCTCTGGCACCCTCAGGATGAAGTTTTCCCTCATATTCAGGTGGAACTGCCTGTGTTGCAGTTTGTGTCCAATGCCCCTGGTCCAGTTGCTGGGCATAACTGAAAAGAGCCTGGGCCCGTCCTCTTGGCACCCACCCTTGAGAGATTGTAGACATTGGTAGGATCCCCTCCAAGTCTTCTCCTCTCCAGGCTGAACAGGCCCAGCTCCCTCAGCCTCTCCTCATGAGGCAGATGCTCCAGTCCCCTGATCACCTCCATAGCCCTCCACTGGACCCTCCCCAGCAGTTCCCAGTCTCCCTTGACCTGGGGAGCCCAGCACTGGGCACAGCACCCCAGGTGCGGCCTCACCGGGGCAGAGCAGAGGGGCAGGATCCCCTCCCTGCACCT
>JAVJGJ010000059.1:85921267-85946602 GCA_035590215.1 Microhierax caerulescens
GTCCTGCTCCCGGCTGGGACCGGGCTGCTGGGCCCCCCGGGACCCCCGCTGCTCGGCCGGCGCAGCGCGGCTCCTCGGCACGGCGGCCCGGGCTCCATGTCCTTTGTTCTCGCGTTCCCGCACTCCCCGCTCCCGCCTCGGCACCGCAGCGGCTCCGCAACCCACCACCACCCCACCCCCGGGTCACGGCGGAGGGGGCTGGGATTCATCCCTCCGCCAAGCGATCGGGGGGCTGCCCCGGCCTCAACGCTGCCCGAACGACCCCCGGGCTTCCCGGTATCCCAACAGGTCAACGAACACCCAGGGAAACCTCAACGCACCGTTCAACCCCGACACCTCCCGTGGCCACCGTGTAGAAACCTAACAGGGGTCAGCACTGCAGGGTGCTGAGCGCGGCGCTTGGCTGCCCTGGCAGGACCCCCGGGCCTGCAGGCGGCTGCGGCTACAGCCCCCCGGGGGCCGGGGACCCTCTGCTTTGTGGAGGAGTTGGGGGTCCCCGTGCTTCCAGGGGGTTGGCGCACGTGTTGCTGGCGTTGGTGGCTTGAAGGACACGCGCAGCTTCATGTGCTGCGGGGACGCGACTCTGCGACACGCGGTTGGCGCTGGCTTCGTGTCGGAACCCGTTAGTGCAAGGGGGGGCTGGGTATTTCTGATCGCCTGAAACACAGCTACGTGCGCCCTTCCATCGGCACGGACCAGGGGCGCGAAGGCATGTGTCAAAATTGCGTTTAAAAAACAAAGCAAACAAAAAAAAAAATATTTCTTTAGGATGTATACACACACACACAATTTGTTGTGGGGTTGTGGTTTCTTTGTTTGTTTTCCTTCCTTTCATGTCCCACCTTCCTCCACGACCATTTGAAACATCAGTTCTCCTGCTACAGGGCTTCCCAGAGAGGATCTCCATAATCATACGAGTTGGCACAGGGCTGGGAAGTTGCCTCCGGGGGCAGTGAATCCTTTCCCTGCTGCGGCAGGCAACCACACCAGTAATCCCATTCATAAATACGCCAAGTTGCCTCCCAGAACTATGAAGTTTGTTTGCTGCGCTGTTCTTCCTGGCAGGCTGCAGCCCGAGCTCTCCATCCCCCCTAATCCTGAGGAAAAGCAGTATTTATTATGTATTTGATTAATGCATCTTTTTGCAAAAGAAGTTACAAAGGACCTTGCCAAGCATGACTTCCTTTCCCAGAATTTACCGTTCCGTCTTCCTCTTTCTCAGAAACCCTTGACTAACGCATCTTATCAACTATCGATATTTACAGAGAGCCATGGTATCAATTATTAAAATACGTTTATTCACTAATGCCTCCTTTCATTGCTGTTGCTGTGGCCGCTCCTGAGAAACTAGAGGTGTAGTTCTTGGAACGTGCCTTCCGCCGGCTGCGGTTCCTGCCGAGGACCCGGGACCCGAGGCAGCCGGCAGCCTGCACGGGCAGGAGCTGACAGGCTGCCAGTCACCCGCGCGGATGCCAAATGCTGAGCGTGAAAATCAGGCCCACGGAAAGTCGTGGTATTTGATATCAGTCCGATCGGGAACTGACGTTGCACTCCTGCTATAAATTAATCCCCGCCGCGAACCATCGCGAATTTCTTATTAGGAAAGTAGGGTTGTGAGGTTGACCATCCTAGTTTATTCCTGCTCATTTTCAAAAGCCTATGAGATACTTCTTTTATGATGACAGTAACTTTGCTTACATTTGTAAATAGATCATTGATATAAATTGCCCTGGAAATGCTGACAGAAAAGCACATTTGTTTAACATCTAAAAAAAAAAAAAAAAAGTTGCACCGTGATAAAAATATTTTTATTAGAGAAGATAACATTTACCTACAAGGAAAAATAGTCTCCTACATTTTTATTTTGTTATAAATTGCTGCAAATGAAACAGTGGGCTGAAATCTGTCCTACTGATCTGGAGACCAAACAGGTATTTTTTAGCAATACTTGATTAATTTTAACTTACCTGTACAGTAGGACAACTATTCGTGGGCAATTTTTTTTAATACTTTTTTTTTTCTCAGCATGACTTTAAATTCAGGTTCTTCGTCATCTTATTCTTTAGAAATCAAATATCATTGCTCTGTTTGGAAATTCATAGTTACTAGCTGCTCCTAAGTTTTTGATCCCACTCAGCCTTATATATTGCCCTCGGTGTGCTGAGTCTAACCCATCTTTTTTTTTTCTTTTTTTTTTTTTATGGATTATTAAATATGCTGTATAAATAAATGCTATTGTGCAACAATTTTTCTCTCTTTTCTTAAAGCATATAATACTTTTGCTGTGCAGTGTCTTACTTCAAGGCTTCGGAACAATTTCTTGTAAAGAGTTAATCCCTGTAAATTGGGCAGAAATGGCCCCTTCATTAATAACCAAACAGAGGCAATCCCCTTTCAGAAAGAACATGGCTGTGATGTGCATACTGTGAACATAATGAGGTTGTAGGTCCTGCAGAAATGACATCATTTTCAGATTAATTACAATGTGACATTAATTTAATGAACATATTAACAGCATATGCTAATGAAGAAAGTGTTGCAGTTCACGTGAGAATGACAATAGGACTGCATGTAAATTCAGGAGAAAATGGGAACCTCTGACATTATGCGCTCCAAACACAGAATCATGAAACAAACCAAATAAAACCCATCTATACTGGCACTGCCAAGAGGGTTGATAAACTTTTATATGACCAGTGGTAACCATAAATTCAGCAGAAACCAAAGGGAAAACCTGTAGATAATCTCTATAAATTCTGTCCATCCTGAGACAAAAAAAGAAAGTACCTCTTGTTTCACTTAACGTGTTTATGTTAAAGTGTTACTGCTACGAGAGTGATAGGGTCTCATCAGGTATAAGTCTCTGTATACATCCCGAAAATTAATAGTTAAATAGAAGATTTTGCCTGCAGAACACCGGTTCTCTCTGCTTCTACGGATTAAATCGCCTGCAGTTTAATTTCATTCCTCATTCCTCATGTCAGCTAATAAACTGGCTTCCATGTAAGAATGCATTTTTTAGGGGGAAAAAAAAAAAAGAAAAAACAAACTTGGAAGTGTAGCAATTTAGAAAAACTAAACTAAATTAAAAAAGAACAGTAGGTCAGATGACAATCTCTGGTTTTAATCTCCCTATTAGTGTCTGCCTTATTATTCTTTGAAAAGCACACAAAAGTATCAGTGGAAAGTAACTGACAGGAGAGCAACAAAATTTGCTTTGCATAAAGGGATGCTTAAAATATATATTACACATTTTGTTATAGTGAAGTTAAGGTGCTGCCTGCAAAAGTTGTGGCAGGAGTGTTACATGCGTGTGCAGCTTTTCAAAAGCTGAAACTCGTCTGTTTGTGAGTTTAAGTTCAGCTACTACAAGGGGTGAGCGTGTGACTCTGTGTTCTCTGCACTGTCATAGGGACTTCAGGGACACAGACACCTCAGGGCTTCAGCCACTGCCATGCCAATTGCAGTCATCTCTCGTGACAATTGGATTCCTCCCAGCAAGAAAAAGCTCATTATAAAGCTGCAGAGTTCAGATAAGGCATGTAGGAAAAACGTGAGCAGGGGATGTTGCAATCCAGTGGGTGCTGGGGGGGAAAAGAATTTAACTTGTGGTCAGTTGGATTTTACAGGGCTTTTCTTTTTTCGGTGGTGGGTTTTGGGGGGTTGGTTTGTTTGTTTGTTTGTTTATTATTTCTTCCATATTTCGAATTCACATTCACTTCTAAATAACGTAATTGCTTTAATCTCTTTCCCCTTTGTCTTTACTCTCTTTGAGTTTCAGTTGATTTTTTTGGTATTTCTGCCTCAGAAGCTGCCTCAGAAGGCAGCATCCCCCTCCATGCCCCTGGATATCTGTGATGTGTTTGGGTAAAAAGTTATTTAGTGTCATTTATTTATTTCTAATATATAAAGAGTTGAAAAAAAAATGACTTGGACTCCAGATTTCGCCTCGGCAGGCTGTGTTTTGCTGTACACGCCACCAGTCCCGTGCAACTGCTTCAGCACAGCTGTCGGTGGCTGGCTGGGCTGACCCTCAGTGCTGGGTGGCTCCTACATACGTTGTAAAAATTGTCTGGACACAGGAATTTCACCTTTCTGCAGATGGTCACAGCTCATCAGTGCTTACAAAAAGTATTAACACATAGGCTCGTGTTATTATTATTATTGTTATTGTTGTTGTTATTATTATTATTATTATTATTATTATTATTATTATTATTATTATTATTATTATTATTATTATTATTATTGACCTGCAGGCTGTAGGCTATCTGAATATGCGGTAAAGCAAGATAGCAATAAAGGAATTATTATTCTGTCCACCTATATTTTGCTGAGCAGCACTATAATTATGCTGAACACAGTAGAGACTTTAGATAAAAGACTGTGTAAATATCAGTCAATAGAGTTTATTTTACAGCATGTTATTATTGCTTTATTATTTATCCTCCAAAGATCTAAAAAAGGGGTTTCCTTCCCCTTCTTTCCCATACTCCCACGCACGGGAGCTCTACAAACACAGGGGAAGGCACGTGCCCTACCCCAGTGACCTTACCCTGCTTTGAAACCAGAGATGACAGTAAGGATGACAAACAATGGGAGAGAAGGATGGGAAGAGGGCAGCAAGATTACACAGTTGCACAGTTTAGCTATATGCTTAACTTGATGTATAGGCCTTCAGCTGAACTTGGAAATTTTTCCTTGGTGAGAAAATAGTTTCCATGGTGCACAGATTTATCTGAGGGAGGTCAATCTACTACAGATGCAACCCAAAAAAAAATTAAAATGCCAGCCTTTCTGCCTGAGCTTTTTTCTCCCTCTTTTTCCTATCCTATTTTAATTTCATCAACACAGATAAAATATGTCTTTGAATAAAATTCTGCAATTACCAGCATACAGTGATTTCTCACACAGAACCTTATCTGTGTCCTGGTCTCACTTAATTGAAGTCAATGAGAAAATGCCAGTTGAGGCTAGTTAGGAGGATCAAGTCTGTAATGCATGAGCAAAATCAAGGAGGATAAAGCCTGATGGAGAAAGGGACAGAATTTTAAACAAATGTCTTCTCTTTGGAGCTTTTGTGACCAGGCAAAGTTTCCCCATGTGGTCCTGAGGGCATCACAGCTGCCTGGAGAGCTGAAAAGAAACAGCTGAGGAGAAAGCTGACTGCTGATGGAGGGAGGGGGGAGCCGTCTATTGCCAGGTCTATCCCAAACCTTTGCCGTTATTTGGAACGTTCCTCCATCTTTCACAAACGCTTGGGTTATCCGTGGTGTGGTGCACCTCACCCTTTGAACGTGCCCCTTGGCGCACCTTCCCGTGCCCCTCGCTACCAGGCAGGCTTCCCCGTGTGATCTGCCGGGCGGCTTCCCTACTGTATCAGTCACCCTATTTGCACCGGAGATAGCTCTCCGTCTTTCCAATCCGTAAGAGAGAGGCTGAAGTGGGAGGAAATCGTTTTAGCATCAACGATAAAAGCATTCCACCAGACTAGGCTGTTGGCTGCCCTCATTGCCAAACGCTGCCCTTGATCCGTTACGTGTCACAAGGTACCTGCGTTTCCTGGAAACTAAGCCGTGACATGAAATCAGAGAATTAGCGTGAAAGTTCAGAAAACGAAGACAGATTGGGGGTGCGATAAAAAGGACCTCCTCAGAACTGATAACTATGTTCTTGCTAATAATGAACTATAACGAGGTACTAAAATATTAATGGAGCATTCATTAATCGTCTTCAGAACTGAAGGACAGGTTGCCTTGAAGAATTCCGGTACCTTACACTAGTTGTGCTGGTTTAACTGGATACAGGTCTGCTTTGTACAAGGCAAAGTTAGTGAAAGAGAACGCTGAATCTGTTCCGTCACACGTACCTATTGCACGCAGGAATCTGGTCTGAAACAAGAGGAATAGCTACAGTAAGAGTTTTCTGCCAAATTCGTTAGCAAGCTGTTTAGTAAAACAGATGATAACGGAAACCTGATCAATTACCGGCCTCCTTAGCACTTTGTTTACCGTGAGCTGATGGAAACAAAAAGATGTGCGTTAGCAAAGAATGGCAAGTCGGAGCTAAGTGCAAGAGACAAAAGTATTCATCCATCCTCTCCTAATGCCAAGATTTGAACAGGGTGCTCCTGAGCAGATGGTTTAACAGACTAAAGCATTAGTTTGCTGATCCTTCATGCTTGCTAATTAATTCTTCAGTTTACTAGGATTTAAGATGATTGTTAAAAACAAGCCTTCTCTTAAAATAAACTTTAGGTAAATGTTATAAAATGGTGGTTAAGATTATAATGTCTGAAACCAGAACGTTGTGTAGTTTCTGGAAAAGAGGGTCAGCATCTTAATGTCCTGAGTACTATCCTTAACAATTCCATCTCTGAAGTTTTCTTCTTACAAGAATGTGCTTTTGTCTTCCTATCTAATTAATCCCCTGACTTCCTGTTGACACTCTTGGTTCAAGATTATATCCTTGACTCCTGTGAGAATGGCGTATACACAACCACGGGAAGGATTGAATCTTTTGTCACAAAATTGTCCCCTCCCCCTGAATTGTTTTAAGCCCATTAGCATGAAAAATGTAATGACTGAAATATCTCCCTTATTGTTTTTAAAGTCGTTGTCATTCTAAACAGCTAGGATTCCACCTGGTAATTTATTTCAGGTAAACATTAAAATGATGAATTCTCATTCGATACATTAAAATGCAGTATTGTAGAGTAGCTTGTCTATTAGATTTAGGCAGCGGGCAAATAATTAATTTATCTCAGATTTCATTTTTGTAGCAGTTTTATAAACTGAACAGCACTTCGAAGACAGCAGAACTCCACCCAACAGAAACTATGGAATTTATACCACAGAAATGGAAAAAAAAGAATCAAGGGGGAAATATGATAAAATAACATTTCACAAACAAAGTGGGAAGTAGAGAGAAAACAGAATAGCCCTAGGAAAACAAGACCTTCGCTTGCTAAAGCTAAGGGGTAAATTTTGAAGCCTCATCTGTTGTTTGCAAAGGGCTGATCCGTGCTGATATTAGCGGACTTTGAAAAGTGTGAGTGGACTCTGAGAATGCATCTCGTCGGTTCAGGGTGGCCCCAGAGCAGCTCCTCTACCATGGTCTTGCTGTGCTCCAGGAGGCACCGTGACATTCCATGTGATTCTCGCATCCTGTTTTGTTACGTATGTGTCCGTATGCGTTTGGCGATTTATCTTCCTTCAGGTAGAGGTTTGGATTTAGTGGTGAGAATTCAGAGTTTTATGTTATCTCTGCAACTGTTCCTGCTGTCAAACACATTATTGGTTGTTTGTTATGTTAAAAAACTCTCGACAATTCCCCTTTCAGAACCACAGATAAAAATTCTTATTACTATTGTAAGGAATTCATAACTTGCCTCATTCTATAATCTATCCATCTTGTAAACCAAGAAAAAGCTATTATTACAGACGATTCCAGGGTGAACTTTTTAGTGAGCTGTCAGTATGTCATCTTCATAGAACCGGTCTTCAGCTCCTTTCCAAAACTAATTTTCTTATCCAAAATAACTGCAAGGAATTTTGAAATCATTTTAATATATCCTTAACAGGGGATCTACACTGACGCCACTGAGAATACAACATATTTATTTACGTGACATCTGGATTGAAATGAAAGTAACACAATAAAGCTGCTCAGGGTGAATTAACACTAGTAAACTCAAAGTATTAATTTTAATAATTTTAGATAGGTGGGTTACTACCACATCAATTAAAGCAGTACTAGAATACTCTGGCCAGCCAGCGCTTGCATTTTAAAAGATGCTGAGAGAATTAGAAAGACTTTAAAAATTAATTATCTGGTGTTGAAGTCTTGCTTTATAGTGAAAGATCACAGTCTGATCTCTTTAAGAAAGGAAGAATTAATATTTTGTACCATGTAAAATGTTTCTTCTGTGTAAGAACTTAAGGCAGAGTAATTTAAGTCCTTTATGGACTCCTCTGTAATTCAACATATAAAGGCAAAGGCCCTTCTTCTGGATCTTTGGGAAGATCTGGTGAGTGAAAACTGAGAGCAGACAAACTCAAAACGGACGTATAGCTTTAGCACGAGGAGTATTTCATTTTGGACCAGTATCAAATTGGAACAATTTAAGCATTGTGTGCTAGGTACTCTGTTACTTTAGATCATAATTAAATACCCTTCTTCAGCTCACCTGAAATGATGCTCTTGATCAAGAAATTAGGAAAGTGCTGAGGTTTGCACGAACTCAGCACTCCAGTAATCCTTTCTGGTCCTAAAACGTGAGCTTGTGACCAGTCTGGCCTTTTTCCTTTGAGCCCCCTATAGTGACCTGGAGAGAAATATTGGCTGTTAAACATAGAGAAATACAAACCAAACAGTAAGATGTCCTATGAGTAGTGGAGCTGAAGGAGCTGGGGTTCTTTATAGATTAAATCTGTCCTGTTTCCCACATTGTTACACTTCTTGACGCCAGCCAGCTTGCAGATCCCTGAAATGTCACCTCTGCAAGAACACCCTCAGTCCTCCCTGTGTGCCCAAGACCACTGTCGTTCCTCCAGTCAATATTTCAGACTTTGCCATATAGAAAACACTAACAGGAGAGAGCTCCTCCACTCAGTGGCCAGTTTTCATGCAAATTTGAGGAATCTGCTCTGTCTGAGGCTTTCACCTCCTTCAAAACTTGTTTGGAAGAGGGAACATAGGTTGAATGTTACTGGAAGAGAAAGGACAGGCAGGGAGGCAGATGGACATAAAGACAGTGCAGGATTATTTTTATTTTAGTTACCAGGCTGAGAATGATCAGAAAGGTTGTCCTTCAATATCTGCCTGACTTACCATAAATTTTAATGAAAACTTCAAGAAGCTGAGACTGCTTAGGTAAGTATCGATTCTAGGAAAGATCCCATGCTTCTGCCCCGTGCTTTACACGAGTAGGTGACAGTACTGGAGTATTAAATGTCATTTTCCTCACAAACCTAATCTCTTCCGAATTGAACAAGGCGGTTCACTTTACTGCACATAGCAACGCTACACAAGAGTTTCGGGGCTGGGGGGGAGGGGAGGAGAATAGGAGCAGCTTATATTTAGAACTCTGCAAATATTTAGGGAGTCAAAATCTGATTGCCAGCCTTGTAACTTGATCTACAAATCTGAAATGCACATATGGTTGATATTTTTCTATTATGTAGCATTTATTTCTGGAAGTCTTTTCACTTTTGTCCCTTTTTGATCTGAAAAAAAACCCATTTTTGGCACAGTCTTAAGCTGAAATTTCAAATTAAGATGAAACGTTTAACTCCCTTGACTAGCCAATGGGGACAGCTATCAGTCGGCGCTCCAACTATAATATCTCCTTATGAATCATTGGTAGGGGATTGTAATTGTAGTAAAATCTTCTTGCATTTGAACACACAAAAAATGGAAGATATTGTGAGTTGAGAAAGCACTTTGTACCGTATTTTTCATTGGAGTTATCTATTTGACAGTGACTTTTAATCATAGCTAATTATAAATGATTCATCAGAATGTTTAAAACCCTACAGAAACATTTAAATTACTCATGGCTCTTATGCATAGTAGTACTTTAAAATATTACGCTTGTCTTAAAACAGAAGAGTAAACACACTTAATACTGTTGGGTTTATCTTCTTGAAGCAAGTTAGAAACTGATTTCTTGGAATCATCTGCAAAATACAGCATTGCTAATAGACCCCACCTGGGCTGCAGCTTCGTAGAATTTTTATCATTCATCTTGTTTTCGGTTTATTTATTCCTCACTACCCTTCATGTGTGCAAATCAATTCTATGTAAATGAGCCTGCCACTCCCACCACTTTTTATTTCCAACTTTTGAGCAAAGCTAGAAAAACTTTCCAGATCCTACCAAAGGCCCAGGCTTGGTCCTGCACAGGGCACAGGTGAAAAATCGAATAGTGTTTTCCACTGTCCCAGCTCTTGCAATTATCAGTAGGTTTATTTGTTTCAAGAGGGTTGTAATTAAGAATTACTGTAATAACTCTTGAGCCCAGCTATAAGGTTACAGGTAATCAAATGAATAAAATGAAAATGGATTTTCAGATCTCTGCTCTTGATTAACCTTCCCAACTGCACATTTAGAAATCAAAGTTATGATACTAGTTAGAAGACAAATCCTGGAGGGTTTCAGTGTTGTTAGTGGAGTTCTGCCCTGAATCACTTTCTGGAAGAACCTGCCTGTCTCCATTCGCTTTCTGGGTGGTCTCAGCAGCTCTGCTTTTTAATTCAAAAATATCTGTCCAAATTTGGAATGTCTAATTAAAAAATGGGCGTCTCGAGTTACACAAGGTGAATAATGCTTCTAGTTGTAAATTCCACGGCAGTTTCTTTACTTTTTAAGGAATAATTTGATGGTAGAGAATGATGATCCAGAAGGAAAGAATGTTTTAGTGCTGTGCTAATAACCATCTTGATTTGGTTCTTAGATTATATTGCATCAAAATAAATATCCTTTATTTCTTGTAGTATGAGATAAAAAAGTTGATTGTTAGAGAAAAGCCCTGTCCGGAATAATAAACCATTGTCATTCCAGGTTAGAAGTCCTAAACCCTTTATTCTTAATCCTTTTCAGTATTTCTCACTCTGTGTGAGATGCTTCCCAAATGTTTAATAAATGTGTGCTCCAAAGAAATCCAAATCGTGCAGCAACCAAGTGGAAAGAAGTCAGAAAACTGGGAATGATGGTAAAAACGTTTGTACGGGTCCGTGAGACAGAGGGCAGGTTTCCGTAAGACTTAAATTTGAAGTAAATGGGCCTTTGACGATGAGTAGTGCAGACTGTGAAGTTAAAATGAAAATATCTTCAGCTCAGAAACAGAGCTGATAGATAGTGAGAGATAATTGTTGAATTCAATACTATAGGGTGGGGGTTTTTTCCCTTGGAGGGGGTGAGGAAGCATTTATTTATGTTTCTCCCTCCTGCCTAGCTACTCATTTTCACAATGTTTGTAGAAAGGTAATACTTCTGAGATTTCTGTATTCCTGCCAAATTTGCCTGGAACTGGATTATGGATTCAAAAGTTATCAGAAACACCAGGAAGATGAACAGACAATGGCAACAATAGATAGCCTGATAGCCTTATGGAACCAGGCTAAAACCTATGGAATTTTGATGCCCTCAGGTTTAGAGGGCAGTGGATCAGCAGAGCTCTTCCAACTCTTGTAAGCACCATTGCCTTCTCTGCATCTTGCTTCCCAAACGGTAAGTGAAGAGCAGACATAAGCTTCCCCAGCTTCAGCACACGGGACCACGTGGGACATCTGGTAACAATCTTTTTAATTTCCTAGGAGTGGAGCAGCAGCTTTATGAGTAACATTCAGTGTCGTTTTATCTTTTAGTGGAAACCTGGTTTATTTTATAAACAAGGAAGTATATCATAACCCAAGGGATCTCTCCAGGAAACAACAAAAAAAATAGATATAGTGCTTCTTGCTGCTGCCAGAAAGGTACAGATGCAAACACCTGAGTTTCGCCTTAACAATCTCGAATAATACTGACTTAAGTCTTTACCTTGCAACCCAGGAAACTGAACTGTGCCACCATCTCAGCATCATCTGTGAGCAGCATTTCTCAACCTTCAAACACTGAGTCCAAGTCTTCATTTAAGTGTGTGATCTGGGGTAGGTGATGCATTGAGAAGTGAAATGAGTAAATCTGCAATAGGATCTCAACACCTCTCTGTGGTGATTTGCAGTTATTTTGTTCCACATCTCCCTTTCACAGTTAAGCGGCTAATGAACTTGCTGATCACCAGTCTTCCTTTTTTGAATATGTCTACATTTATGGGAAAGTTGTCCCTGGCTGGAGGGGACCGGTTCTTTGGTGGATTCATGTCCTGCCCAGGAGGTGTGCTTCTGAAGCTACAGCCATCCCCAGAGAAGGATAATATTGTTGTATTTTCTTCACTCCTTTGAAGCTCCAGGTACTTTTTGAACCTCTCTACATTTGCAAAACTACATTTCATTTGTGGTACCAAATTCAGTAGTCCCTTGTAAAGATCATCAGCATAGGCAGTGCAGAAGGTGATCTGAGAACTACCCTAAGGGCAGTACATTTTTTTTGAACTGTTAAAATTATCAAGCAGAATATTTTTAAAGTTCAGTTTCAAGCTCACATGCTTGGTTTGGGCATGCTTGCGAGAAGTCTTTGGCACAGTCTCTATTATTTTAGTTTTAATTCTGTCTTTAAGAAGGCAGTCTTCAAATAGATCATAGAAGTTTCTTTCACCACCTTCTGAAAATCTTGTAATTCTTGTTTTCTGTGTTTCCAATTATAAAGAATGTTCTTTTAATTGCACTCTGGCCTGATTATGCTTACTCTCATAATGAACTCTTGTGTCTTCCAGTCCAGAAATGTCTTTCCACTTTGTTAACTGCTCTTCTTGATGAAGTACCTAGAGAATTGCTTGTTGATTAAATCCATTCTTCCTTTATACATCTCTTGAATCAGGTGTCCGAAACAGTAATTAAATGAGAAAGAACTTCTGAAGAAATATTTTTAGTATTTTTTTCTTCTCTAAAATCATTCCTTTTGCTGACAACTCTGTCACTAATTTGTGATTATAATGTATACATGTTTTTTCTTAAACCATAATTCCACTAAAAATATCTTCATATTACTTTGTAATTTAGAGCATTTTAATGCTGACACACTGCACTGTCTTCAGTAGTCCCAGTTTTCACTGGTTCAAGAACTATACCTTGTCTGCTTGTATGTGATCTTGATATAATTTAAAGAACACAGTAAGAAGTGAAAGCATTCTAAATAAATTACCTCTCAGGGGTTATGGTAGGAGACTTTACTATAAATGATCCCTGAAATCTGAGGTAGTGAAATAGTACAATTTTAATTTTTCACATTATTCATTTTAATTAGGTTTAGTGAACAAGCAAAATCAAATTAAAGGTAGGTTAAAAAAAACCAAACCATTTAGTTACCCATGGAAAACACATCAATGGCCCAGCAGAGCAAGCTTTTCTGAGCAACATGACCGTTCTTCCCAAGCTGTGATCCAGAGAATGGCATGGAAGTGCAGACCAGGAGCTCAGTCACATTCACATTTAGTCCTTGGACTAATTAAGGCTGCAAGATTGCCAGCTGCTTAGATGTTTAGATGCGCATTTCCACAGTAAGACCACCAAAACTTATAGGAAATATGCATTATATGTTGAGCACCTCGGACAGTCTGTTCCAAGCTTGAATTGGTTTATTTCACAGCGTCAGCTCCTGCAGCTCAGAACTGTTATACAGACATATACATGTAATCTCTGCCATCCTGAATTTCTGTCAGGCTACAACTTTGGACAGTAAATCTGAAAAGAAAAATCATCACACCATCTTGTCATATAGAAAGTTAATACTTAAAGGGGAATGGAAAGTGCAGTGCCTCAATTTTCAGGACAAATGCTTATGGTATTTCTTCTGTTACGTTGTTTCTGAGTAGAAAAGCCACTGCCAAGTTGAGCAATGTTAGGGGATGTATGCAAAGAAAGAACAGCCACGTTTATTGATAATGAGCATACTGATAGCTCAGGGCTTAGCAAGAACTTTATATTATTCAGCTTGCCTGGCAACTCTCAGCAACCTTGTTTTCCAGGACTTCAACATCCAGGAAAAGTCTTTCCCAAATATTTTTAATCACAAAGATAATGTTTTACATTTCTGAGCTCGCTTAGCTTCAGTTTGCTTCCTTTCCCATTTGTACTCTGTAGAATCTAAATGTGCTCTAAATATAGGTATATATTTAAAGTAAAGTTCTCTTTTCCAAGACTGATCCTGTTCATTTGGAGTTTAAATCTTTAGCTTTTTTAAAAATATATATATATTATTTTTTTTTCAACCATAGTTCATTGAAGCTGTTAATTCAATGCCGTAATCCTTTTTAATTAGGAGCGATCCGTTGCGATGCCGGGTCCCGTGTTTCAGGACCTCGGAGAGCACCCGCGGGCCCGCCGCGCGCCGCAGGAAAACCAGCGCGAGCACAAGGCGACAGCAGCGTGGCTGGCTTTTAATGAGGTTGTTAATAATCTCTTGGAGTCTTGAAACACTTGGAAGTCCATCTCTTGAAAGAGAAACCGTGTGATTACTTTGAGAATATCATACACGAAATCGCATTTTGCACATTCCGGATAATCACCTGGCTTCGTTTGTGTGGTCAGTTGAAAGAAGGCTGAAATACTTGTCTCATAATAAGAATTTATTAATATTTTCTCGTTTGGTGTGGAGACTACCGGTGTTGATATGTTCCAATTGCGAAAGAAATTTGGGACAAAACTTATTATGATAAAATCACAGACCGGAATTCACAGGAAGATTCTGTTTCAATCAAGGAGATAGACTCAGCAGAAATGAAGCAATAGCTCTGCCTGTTGAGGCAGATCTGGGCTAATTTGGCCTTCATTTCACAAATGGCCAAGAAGACATCTGTATTTATGTATGCACACTATTTTACATCCATAGCAGTCTGTCTTTTCATTCTCATGCAACAACCCCTTTTCTAAATGAACAACAGGAGAATTTTCAGAAAACATTAGCTGCAGTCTAGACTTTTCTGTTTGTTTCTACTATTGTAAAGCTTGTTTGAGGCTGAAAATAGTCTGGCAGAGGGGAAAAGCAGCAGCACTCATTCTGTGGCAGAAAGGTAAAGCAGCTTGGTTTGATACTAAGTCAAGTGAGCAGTGTCTCTGGTTATAGTCTTTAAGTTTCCAGCACCATTTAAGATCCATAAGATTTCTGAGGTAGATCTGGAAGCTGCAGAAGACCTCTACTTTTCTAGAGTGGCAGCCTACCAGGGGCATCTAAAATGCCATGGGTACCTACGGTATCTGAATACCATCCTTGAAGGTTCATGGGAAACAGATACTTTTTTTCAGAAGTAAGACGAGGAAAAATGCATTTCTATGCAATCCAGAATCTGTGTTACTTTGAAGATGAGTTTACAACTCATTTAGGGCTTGTAAGCATTGAGTTGTAATAAGAGTGTTTACTTAATTTTTTGCAGCTATAGCAGATATATAATGCCTAACCCATACCTCAGAGTGAGTGGCTTTTTTTCCCTCTTGACTTCTGTCACGTTAGAATACTCTAGTCCCAAAACACCATTTTTCTTTTTTATTTTATCTGTATTGAGGTAAGAAGTAGTTTTAACAATACTGCCTTAACTGCTGAAACTTACCCCTGTGTACATGAACCCTTAGATGTTTGATTTTTTCCTGGAAAAGTGGGAAAAGTTGTCCTGTGGCTTGGTCCAGGATACCAAACTCATGGTCATGGGCAGACCAGGATCAGAGATCAAGCCAGGGTCAAAGAGCTCAATCAGAAGGCCTGAGATCATACCAAGGTCATGAAGCAAAGATCAGTAAACCACAGCAGGGAAACTATAGGTCAAGCTTTAATATAGTCAGAGAGAAACTGATGATGAAAGCCCAAAGCAGGGTGTAAGCAATAAAGTTGATGAACTGAAAGATGTCTCAGGATAGTCTATAAATCGGGGAGGGGGAGGGGTGGGGGTGAGGCTTGCATAGACCAGAGGCTGTGAGCAATATTTGCACTTCTCACATGACATCAGTGACAAAATTTTCAGGCATTTTTCTTGGGTGTTTGGGAAAGCATCCTCCAAAGACATGAGGAAGCATCCAAAGGATAGCAAAAGTGGGCTAGAAGACTTTCAGACTGAAAAGTGCTATTTTTTTAACCATTTTTTTTTTCTGTTCAATTAATAGTTGCACTAACAAGCCAAGCAAAATCCCAAAGTAGACAACGGCTGTCTGTGAGACAGCATTTGTGTCTGTAAAGGCAGCAGCCCATGGCTGCCTTCTTGCAGGATGATTCAGTCCCAGGTGCTGAGGGGATGATTCATCCTCAGTTGGGCAATGACTCACTACAACTTCATGCACCATCTTGACTCGAGCCCTTAAACACGCACACCTAGATGTTTGATGTCACATGTTGACACTATGTGTAAGAAAATTCTCTGAAAGATAATAAACGGGTATCAAATGTAAAAGTTTCCAGGCAATTTCCCTTAACTTGAATCCAGAGAAAGGTGCTACACAAAGACATGGAACTGTGGAACTACGATGAAAGAAAAAAGAAAAGGTAAATAAAGTTCTGTTTGCTTTCAACCAAACTTAAAGGATTTCCACCACAACTTCCACCTGAAATTAAAATGGCCTAAACCTAAGCTTGGAACAGTAGGCTGGCAGAAGGATGTAAGTATAAGAGCACTGTTGCTATTCTTCACAAAGTAGAAAACTCAAGACAGTAACATCCCATGAAAAAGAAATAAAAATATATTTGTTGGAGTCTGAAATTCATCATACCTAGAAGCTTTAGGGGCCTTTCGACTTTCTGAAGCTACACTTGGAGTTTGTTCTCGTGTGGTAATTTGTCCACTAACGGTCTACTGGAAATAACAAGCAAAGACATCTAAAAAACCTGCTGTGTCTATACGTTAATTATAATTCTTCTGCCTCATTATCTAGCAATCCAAAGTAATGAGATGGGTCTCTTACTCAGTAGACACTGGTTTTAAATGTCACCCTTCCCATTTCCCGGTAACTCAAGGGAACATAGTCAAAAGTAAGTAGACAGAATTTGTTTCATGTTTCTGATAGTGTTTAGATGTCAGTCTTCCTTTTGTAAGCAGTGCAACATCTCTTGATTTCTTTTGTGGCTTTCGTCCTATGTACTTATTTTCTTCACCTTTTTATGTTAGTTCAATGTGAACTAGTTATTTCTACACATTTTCTTTCACTGCACGTACATCTCTATCTGTTTGGAACCACAAAAAAGTTATTAATATGAACAGCTTCACAACTAGTAGATGCTTTATGCATTTGTATATATTTGCAAATACCCTTAAAATCTTCCACAAAAATCAATCAGTGTGTAAACTGATAAGCATATATATACATTGTATATATTGATACATTTGGATTAGCAGGGAGTAGTACAGGGCAGCTGAAATTTTTATGAAGTCCAACACTACAGCTCTTGACAAAAAATAAGGGATGTTTTATGGTGGTCCTATCATGGAGCTATAGCAGAAAACTGAGGAGGAACCTACACATTCAGGCTCAGCTAATAAGAAACTGGTTTGAGGGAGAAACCCAGCATACCTGTTTAATTTAACTGGAAGAGCAAGCCTTTGATTTTATTAACTATACCTCTCCTTTTGGCTGACATCCTTTATACAACTGAATTTCAGAGTATAAACTCCTCTGTGAACATTTGTGAATTTCAAATTAATCTCGTAACTCATACATCTGGTTAAAGTTTCTTTAAAGGTACTTGCATTAATATGGTGTTGATGAAAAACACTCATTTCCACTACTTCTTGTATGTCTGAAAAACCTCAGACTCACAGTTCTTTGTTTTACCCGAATAAAACTCCACCCTTCTAAATGACCTGCTTATGGACCTGCTGATATTAGGAGTACCCACCTTCACTCACAAACGTACCTGTGACATGTTCCTCTGTCGGCAGAGGCAAAGGCACGACCCTGTGAAGGATCACTGCTGGTGTTCACCTCACCCCTGAGGTGGAGGCAGTCCCCAGGCCACCCGATCCCTGATCCCGAGAGACCCGGAGCCGCAGGCTGCCTCTCCTCCGGCTTTCCCCAGCCTGCCCCATCACCCAGCGCTTGCCTGGTGGTCGCTGGCTGATTTTGGTTATTGTCTCCAGGCTGGCCCCTGCCTTGCTGAACGGCAAAAACAGGTTGGCATGGGGTGTGGGGTGTCCCCAGGTGACCACCCCTGAGCGGTCCCCTCCTGCCCAGCCTGCCCTCAGCCACCCACCATGCTCATCCTCCTTCCTTTCCCCTAAATGATCCTCCTGCTCTTATTCCCCACCCTCCGAATCATATCAGCCCTTTCCTATCCAGGGGTGTGTAAATCATTCTTTAAGAAAATAATTTGGATGCCTCTGATTTAAGTAATATATCCTGATGTCTTGCCTCTCAAATATCCCATCCTTCAGGGGAGGGGACTCAACCCTACTGGGTTGAAGCAATACCAGTAACACATCTCCAGAGCTTTCTCCAGCTTGTGTCAAGAGAGGGGTGTGCTTGGCTTATTCGGTGGTCCTGGCCTATCTTTTGCAGTCCCTCATGACATGTGGCAGTTGGCGCATGACCTAGAAAGCCCACAGACTAATTTCTCTGCTTTCTTTTTTCCTTGCTGAATTCATAGAATCATGGAATGGTTTGCATTGGAAGGGACCTTAAAGCTCACCCAGCTCCAACCCCCTGCCCTGGGCAGGGACACCTGCCACCAGCCCAGGCTGCTCCCAGCCCCGTCCAGCCTGGCCCTGGACACTGCCAGGGATGGGGCACCCACCGCTGCTCTGGGCAGCCTGTGCCAGTGCCTCACCGCCCTCACAGTGAAGAATTTCTTCCTCATATCTGATCTAAATCTACCGACTTTCAGTTTAAAGCCATTCCCCTTGTCCTGTCACTACCTGCTCTTGTAAAAAGCCCCTCTCCAGCTTTCTTGCACACACCACGCCCCCCGTTAGGTACTGGGGGGCTGCTATACGGTGCTCCCAGAGCCTTCTCTTCTCCAGGCTGAACACCCCCAGCTCCCTGAGCCTGCCCTCACAGGGTCCATTCATCCCATCAGAGAGCCTGGCACTTCTTTCCCCACTCTAATGCCTTATTCAATATCAGTTTTCCAAAGAAACTCTTGAGCCAGGATCAACAGGTATCGAAATGGGCTTGAAGCTTAAAAAAATCAGTAAAGCACAACAATTTCCAGAATGATTTTATTTAGGGGTCTGCCCCTACTCCCGTTTAGGCTCTGTTTGAATCCCTCATCCTCAGGGCATATTTCCATGAGGCAGCCCGTGTTTCCAGGGCAGACCACCCAGCCATACATACTTCATATTGCTTACAAGTTCCTCCATGTTACCTATAGCAGTTCTACGGCTTTGGGCAAAGTAGGAGCTTTGACAACATCCCTGCTGGCATCAGAAATACACCTGAAATATTTCTTCAAAATAGCAACGCCAAGTTGTAAACAACTGTCCTAAACGGTAAGCAAAACGCATGCCATCCTTGGGTTAACAGAGCATGTAAATACTGATGTATGGAATTCCTCGTAACCTGTTACTTGTTCACTGTGGTGTTAACCCTCCCTCCAACAGAAAAACTCGAGAAATCTTGTCAAATATTGTAAAAGTCATGCAATGACAACAAAAATGCCTTCCAGCAGGTAAAAATCAGGATGCTACTCACAGCCTACACACTGTGCAAACAGAGCTGGTACTTGCACTCTCTCTCTCACAGGTCAGCTACGCTTGACCATGAGCTGCAAAAGGAACCTTGACCTCTCCAACATTGTCACCTAGGAGGAGGTCTGCTCACAACACGTTATCCCAATCCTATTCTGGGACTGCTCCATCCTTTGAGACCCATGGCCATTGTCATCCGTCGTGTTTACACGACACATGCACTGGCACTGCAGCCTGATGCAACAGCAAACTTGAACCAGAGGTTTTGGAAAGGAGAAGGAATGCTTTTTTGGACTGAACCTGGCTGGTTCTTTCAGGGCTTTCAGGGACTAACCTGCAGCAGTGCAAAATGCACAGCTGCTCAAATACAGACCTAAGCATTTTTAGCAATTTTGTCCTCACTATCCCATTTCTTGTATAAGCAGTCCCACTTGGAAATAAAATAACTGCACACCTTAAACATCTAAATGAGAAAGGTTTTCGTTATGCTTTGATAATTTGTATTTTAAACACTGGTTTTATTTATTTATTTGTTTGTTTGCCTTTTTCAAGTCCTTCATTGACTTTTCAACCTGTATGGCAATTTGACCATTCACATGTTTTTCACTTTCTATTTAATACTCTTCTACTGTTGCTTTCCCCTATAGCTAGGGAAATCAATTATAAACAGAAAATTGTTAAAGAAATATTGCAGTTAGATAGAGGGGAAAATACTAATGAAGAAATAAAAGTAATGAAAGAAAGCTTTCTATGAGAAATCAATTATAAGTATCCAAAGGTCAATCTTATTAAAATTATTTAGTAGGACATTGCATTTTTTTTCCCTTTTATATTAGTTCTGCTTCCTGTAGAAGTTAAAAAAAAATAGTCTATAAGCTAACTATAGCTATATATATAGCTATAAGCTAACTATAAAAAATCCAGATGGCATCTTGGGGTTGGGTATGAGCTCTGTCTACACTCAACACAGGGTTCAGAATGGGAAATTCAGGCTCTAAGTAATACCCGTGCAGCTACAGCCTTCATGAGCCTGAGACACATTGCACGAAGTGAATGAAAAGCAGGTGCTTCCTCAGGATTCAGACCAGGCCACAAAAGGAAAGAGTTCTGAAAAGTTCTGTGGCGCAAATACAGTCAATGAAAACTGAGGGAACTGATGTATTGATGAGACACCGTGTTGCTGCAGTCCGAACACAAGCAAACAACATGGAAATTGTCTTTAAAGCAAACGAATGTGGCTGACTACGAACTGCTGAGCAAAAAACTACCATTTTCCATCATGGATTTTCAAGTTCACACATTTAAAAAAAAAAAAAAATGGAGAAAATTGCCCTAATATAGGACTAACTTACAAGCTTTTCAGTGGGAAGCTAAACTATTTAGTCATTCAGCTGATTGCATCCTTGTCAGGAGAAAGGCCCGTCTCCCCGTTCAGGATGACACTTTTCAAGGTGATGCTAATGGGAGCGACTTCCAGCCCGGTCTCGGAGGGGCTCCTGCGCGCGGAGCTCAGGTGCATTCATAAGCTGCCTGCGTGGCAGAAGCCTGATGCCACCGTACCCCGATTAAAAATTCACAAGTGCCATGTAAACCCCTTTGTGTATCTGCAGTGGATGTGTGTATATTTACACGCTTGTGTAAAAACCTTCTCTTTTTAGTCTGTGGTAGATTTTCCTTCTCTTTTCCATTCAGTCCTCACTCCTATTTATTGCCTGTTAGTGTTCTTTTCTTCCTCCTTCTGAGATTTTTTTTTTTCTTTTCCCTTTATAAGTTCGGTACCTTTATAAAATACAGCCCTTAGGATCTTTTTTTCCCATGCTGGTAGTTATGGAAGCACCACAAGACAAATGTTAACAGGGTCACTGCGGTTCCTCTATGCCCTACTTACTCTAGTTACAATCTTGGGAGGAAGGAGTTTCACGAAATGCTTTGGGATCTGTGAATAAGAAAGTGCTACACATATCCCAAATAGCAATATCCTGTGATGTTTTGGGGTTTTTTTTCAGTTTCACCTATTTAATATTTGAAGTCAGCCTGCTTTCTGTCCCTGTCAGCACTGATTTACAACTCATGCCAACTGGTGCTATTTTTTTTTCTCTCAATGATAGTGGTGTCTGTCCTCTTACCTTTGGACCGCGATGACTCTTTTGGCCTTGTTCAGATTACATACCACCTAATTCTAACAACTGATGGCTTTTCTCAAGGAAATGGATCCATGTGGAAGGATCCGTTTTCCTGGGTAGGGCTTTTTAATGTTGATTACACGGATGCAAACACTCTCACGCGTGTTTCCATCCGCAGATGTTTGCCTTCATCTGCTTGCAATTTTTTGCTGATATTGATCTTGATGGACTCTGATATTCATTCTGATCTTACGGTCAAGGTCTGTAATTTTGCAGACTGTATAGATACATTTCATTCTGTGCCAGTACACTGAGGAGATGGGGTTTTGCATGCCACTGCAACAAAACCCTGATTTTCTAGCTCACACCAGCAGATACCTTTTCAGTCCTGGGGCTGTGGGTTTGTTTCCCGTTGTATCTGTCAAGAGATGCTTGACACGAGGCGTTGACACAGCGTTGTGAGCAGACATTCAAGTAGTGAGTTAGCCCGGATACGACTTACGTGATCAATTTAAAACTCAGAAAGGCAACTTGTTCTAGGGTGGGGTTTTTTTGCTTATTTTCCTTTTTCTATTTTGTTGGGATAAACCTCATCTAAGCATCAATAGAGTAACTCAGATTTTTGTGAGCTCAGGTGAGAGAAGAAGTGGAACCAGATTCTCTGAGGTATTTACAGAAAATTGTTCTATTGACAATTGGGTTTTATTCTGGGTCTTCCTAACAGGAGATGTATACTGTCTCAGGTATTTTGGAGTAGACATTTTCATGGCAGAGGGAGCCTCTGCAAGAGTTAAACCCCTAAGTAGACCTTGGAGGGTCTGGGCCCTTGCTCTGTATCTCTCCATTAAACCCCTTATTGCTGTGCGGAAAAGTTCAAGAGTTTACTGTGGCTGAGGTAATCGTTTTTGGCCGGGAATTCTTGGTGAAGACAGATGGCCATTGCTCATCATGTTAGTAAGAAGGCTAATATTTCTGGTCCTCAGCTGTTAACAGTAGTGTGTTTGGAGTAGTTCGAACTTCAGGTATCAGCTCTGTACAATTTATAATAACGTACTGCATTCAGGAATATAAGGTATCACACAAGCATAATTGTAAATGTTCTTGCTTTAGCATGTGAAAGGAATAAACGAGGCACTACGGGTCATATGTTTCTATTCAGATGAAAATTCAAGAATACTGTCCTTTCCACAAAACATGGCATCTCCAAAATTATTTTTGAGACGAGGGAGCTACCAGTAGATTTTTAATGATTTTTCTCAAGGTTTTAAAAACAATCAGTTCCTTGTTTATTCCAGGTTACTTGTTAACACATTCCTAAAACCGTTGTTGTCTTTTATTTCCATCTTTTCATCCAAAGACAAAAGAAATCGCTGCTCCTGTACTTTGTGGTGCAATCTTTGGAATTTGTGCATAATTGTTTGCAATTCTGACAAGCTCCAAAAACACTTCTGCACAAGGAGCTGGAGACAATAAGCCTCGCTCCGTTCAATCTGTTCTTCAGCGTGAACAAGAGGGGCTTAGCAAAGTGTAATAGTTTACATTTAGCCCAAGAAAAAGCAACACGCTTACTCTGGCTTGTGATGACAGCTCACGGAAACCATTTTAATATGCTAAACCGAAGTTTTAGGAAGAAAGAAAAATGAAGGACCTGTTAACAAGTGGAAAGTTATGTGATGCCATGAGACTGCCACTAGCCCACCGAGCAAAGTTCAGGCTTGACACTGTTCTTGTTAGTGCAATCCTGCTCATTTCTGCTTGCTACAATACACACAAGCAAACGGTTTGCCAAGTTATTTTGGGTATCGCCTGTGATTTTCTGATGCAGGTTGTGCAGAAGTGAAAGAAAATTACAAATTACTTTGTGCATGCTGGCTGCAGATTACCGGTGCTCACAAAGAGAGGATTATTACTTTAAATGGAGAATGGGGGTTATTCTGTTGATAATGCACTACAGTAACCTCTGTTCATTCCTTTCATTCCTTTGAAGAAGCTCAAAATATGATCGCGCACCATCACAACCCCTGCCAAGCGACATCGGCTGGAGCAGCCACAGGCATCCCACACCTGCTGCCTGCTAAGCCTCTCGCTGAACAGCAGCGTGGAGTGGCCCTTACAAGCAAAGGCTCAGACAATCCCTCTCCTGGCTCAACCATCTTCTGGAAGTTCACCAAATCTCTCTTCATTTTACCCCTTTAAGACCGTTCTCTCACTTGAGGCAGTGTCTTCAGCGTACCGATGCGCTGAGGGCTCTACTCTGTGATCCTTCTGCCTGTAATACTCCAGCCAAAGTGGTAAACATTCACATATTTTTCTTGACTAAAAGAGAGGAGCTAGATCTCTGGAGTTAAGAGAGACCCTTTTAAACATACTGAGCAAGTACAGCAACCGATGTTTCTCTTACAGTGGATGATGCTTATCTCAGCCTCTGGCGTGCCAAGTCATAGCGTTCACATCTCTTCGAGAAATTATTCTTTGACCTTACAAATAACAGGTGTCTCAGTATCGTAGCTTGCCACCACCCTGAGTTCTCTTTACAGCTCTTTTTACTCACAGAAAACTCCCCGTGATTCATCCTGGATGTTTGTTTTCCCTTTAGGATTTCTACTGAAGTTCCTAGGGGAAAAAACGGAAACTGAATTTTGGAGACCTCAGTAATCCAGCCCTGGTGATCAGACATCGTGCCTGTCCCACAGAATTATAATGGGGTAAGCCTCCAGCAAGCCCTAAAATCAGCGGCAGCGGTTTAAGAAGTTAAAGGGATGGTCGAGCTGCAAAGTCAAATAATTGCTGTCAGGAAGGAGGAACTGTTCTGTCGCCCATGCAGCTTTCGTTCACCCCCCTTGTAGTGTGAATCAAACTCTGCACTGAAAATCAGATTGTTACTGCCACTGTTTTCTCCACAGGGCTCTAACCACAGATCCTGATCACTGCCCTGTGCAACACCCCAACGACCACGAGCAGTTGGATTATACTCGCGTTATGGAGAGGGACCAACACCTTGTACGGTCTTGTTTGTTTAGAGCTCCCGGTTTAAAACATTCAGCTCTGGTTTTCAAAGATACGCAGCGTTCTTGGCATTCCCCATTTTTTTGCCATCCTTCCTATACGTTCCAAGCAGGGGCTGCGCAGACAGCAAGCTGACAGAGGGAAAGCTGGTTGCCCCCGGACCACCTGGACAACACACCGTACCCTGAGGGAAGCCCTGCTGGCAAACGTGATGCCACCCAGCACTCAGAGGCTGCACGAGCCACTGAAGTGCTAATGCAGGTGATGAATTTGCAGGATGTAGGACTTAATATTTACACAGCATCCACAATTCTGGCTGTGTCTGCGCTGTGCCTAAAGCACTAAAGTGACCAAGGACCCTCTCGAAGGTAAAGGACCAAGGACCAGCACGTGGCACTGCTGTGGACTGGATGAAAGGCCCTCTGAAGCCACTTCAGCCTCCAGCAGATCTCATCCACCTCCCAGGTTAGCTGGTGGAGCCTGGTGGCACCTGGGGAACCACCACAGGGCAAGGTGGGACTCACGAGGTTTTCCTCGGTGTAAGAGCAGCACAGCCTGGTAGGTGCTGGGCATTTCAGCTTTGCAGGTGACCCAGCTTGCCTCCTGGGAAAGAAACTGGGAAGCAGAGAGCCCAGTCTGCCTGCCTGCAAGGTTTCTTCAAAGCCATACAGCACTGATCAGGGAAATGATCAATACCAAGATCAAGAAACTGCTGCACTTTCCAAACCCCTATCGTTTCCAAGGATGTAATTGTGACACTATTTCTCCTTTAGCAGAACTATGCAGAGGCAGGTTATATTTGTTTGGCATCTGCTAAATTTCTAGAAAATTGGTTCTGAACTTGGAGCTATTAACAGAAGGGCTTGCATCACCATCCCTTCCTCTGCACCTGCGCTACAGTCACATCTGCTGCGGCCATCACATCCCTCACGCTAGGGAACCAGG
>JAVJGJ010000059.1:85956502-85967322 GCA_035590215.1 Microhierax caerulescens
CAGCCTCAGGAAGCAGATACCTTGCTCTCCCTCAAGCCCCTGCTCCACCAGGAGCTGTAACGAGGCAGGATCCTTCAGTTCCCACAAAAAGATAAGCAACGAGATGAAGTTGCTTGCCAAGGATTTAAAGCAGAAATTAATTCCTTCTTTTATTTTGGCTGTTAAATGCTGTGGAGAGCTGAGAGGAAGTAAAATTTGCTGCTCTGGGGCCTGATCCTGCAAAACCTTATTCACGGTGGCTCTTCAATAGCAGAGCAAGCCTGCGATGGAAGGGCTTGCAGGATTCGGCTTCCCTTTTCAGAAGACTTACACCCTGCAGAGAGCTTACTTGTTGGATATATTTCTGAATGCACCTTTTATCATGCTGCTTGCACAAAACCAGTTTTCACCAACCTGATTTTGCTGCACAAAGAGACTGTTGGTTGGTATTTTTAGTAAAGTGAATTCACAGGAAAGAGGATTAAAAAAAAAAAAAAAAAAGGACAAGACCCAGGACAAACTAATAAAAATACTGAATTGAAAAATATTTAAAAGCTTGAAAAACCTCAAATGAGTGCATACTGTCGTGGCTGGAGAGGTTTTTAGTACTCAGCCATTTTAAGCCATTCTTTGTCCTCTGTTTAGTCATGTCCTCCCCTACCTTGTGCTGCACAGTGCAAAACCACCGGCTAGTCAGCTGCACTTTATATCAAAGGAAAACTACAATTTAAACCCTTATAAAACAAAAAAGGGAATAGTTTGGGGTAGAGGAAGCTGAAGCTGTTGCTCAGCTGTAGCCCCAGCTATGCCACAAGGAAGGGTGATACTCAAAGCAAAACTCACATTTCCCATCCCTCCATTTCAAGCACGGGTAGCTGTTGTTCTTAGTGGGTCGCTACAAAACCCAGCCTGCAAATGCCCATAAAATTCGGAGCAGGTCCTTTACACCGGCGTAGCTGCAGTTCCTGGGCTTTTCCAGGTTGCCCAGCTGATGAGCTGACCCTGGCCATTTAAACCAGCTCTGTTTCCTTTGAGCCAAGCTCAGGTGACAGCTATAGCTATACTGGTTTCCCAGACGTGGCTACACAGCAGGCACCGCCGCCTGCTCCCACCGGAGCTGGTGACAGCCATCCCTCCATAGCCACCAGCCACCACCGGCTGGTCACTACCTGCCCCGTACCAACAGCAGATCCGCGGCACGGGCTGACCCGAACGCTCGGCACGAGGGCAGGGAGACAAGGACATTGCCTGGGCTGCTGCCTTACCGCTCGCCGGGCTCCTGGTGTAGAAATAAACATGTGGCTTCCTGTGTTTCGTGAGTGCTTTGCTCTCTGCCTTTTATTTAATAGCTGTCTGCACACCCAGCGCTTCATAACCTACGGATGTCTCATGAAAACATTCCTCTCTCGCTTCTGGCCACAAGCTTTTACGACGTGCTTTAATCCCCCCTTCAAACAGTTGCTGCACATGCTGGCTCGCTGCTGTCCCCAGGGAACTACTGCCGGGGTGTGATATTCAAGCTGGGGTGGCAACTGGGGGTGGGGTGGGGGGGGGTGGGGGGGGGTGCGGGCGGCAGCTAATCCCCCCTCGTACACCCACAGACACACCCTGAAGAAAATTTCTATCGACCTTGGGGTGATCTTCCTGCTCCTGGTGTGTCCTGCGGTAAAACGTGGCCATTTGTTCGCGGAAAAAAAAGGTAATGATGGATGTCTGTTTTTTCCCTCTGCTTTGTCTATGCAGCGAGTGTCCCTTCGTGACACGCGACGACCTTTTGCTTTTGTATGATGTTGCATTTTTATTTAGTGTTCCCAAATTTCTGACTTCAGTCCACCGTGTTCTAAAAAGACCAAAGCCTACCCGTCAAATTAACTCCTATGCACCGTCTCTCTTCCACTTAAACCTTCAAAATAAAGGTCCCGCGGGATTTAATTACCGTCGATGACAGGTGCCGCCTCTCCGCGCGTAGACCATATTTCACCCATCCCCCCAGAAAGGAAGCCTGTTAATCATTCTCAAGATGCTGCTCAGTCATCACAGCTCAACATTTTCTCTTATCTCAACACTCCGTGATTGAGGATCAGTTCCCCAGCAGATATGAATCATTACGTCTTCTCCAAAGTCAACACAACTCCGCTGATTGCCTTATTCAGGATCTGGCCCTGTATATTATGGAGGCAACATCTCCATGAAATTGATTTTGGAAGCAGAAGTGCAATTTTTCTAATATGATTAAAGCACACGCTGTTGCGACAGCAGGTACAGGTTGAACATTGAGTTAGTAAATAATGAGTAATGGCCCTTTGTACGCTCAGGCACCAGCCGTGATGATGCCCTCCTTCAGCCAACCCACGTGCTGCCCGCTGTGCACGGCGTCCTCCCCCAGCACCACGTCAGTCCAGTTGTCTGGGCACTGGTTTAGGGTCAAGAAGCCTGCTCCACCACAGACTTCTTGTGCCACCTGGAGCAAGCCTTTTATCTCCCTGCTGTTCCTGGTGGGTGAAACTGGGAAAAGCTCTGAATTCCTGGGTCTTCCTGGGTATCCCAACCCACTGGGGCAGGACACCAGTACCCACGTGTTTGCTTGCCTTTGCTGCTCTTCTGCAAAGCAGAAGCTGGGTGTAGCAACCACAAGGAGCCATGGCGTGCCCTGGCCAGGTGGCTCACACCACCTGCCTCAACAGCCAGGGGGACCAGCTTTCCGACTTCCACCCCCCACCCCCACCCCCCATATATATCTTTTATTAAACCATCCAAATAGTCCCGTGCCCCCACAGGGTAACACCGTTATCTTACTACTGCCATCTCCTCCTCATACCCTTGCTACACCAAATCTAACACCCAGAATTGGAGGAGCAGCATCTCCATTTACTGCCCAGAGCCCCGGCATCACTGCAGGTGCAGTAAGCACAACAGTCACCAGCTCACCATGTAGGAACAGGGTGGCACTAGTTTTTGCTGTAATTCCATACTTTACCTTCAATCGATTCCTATATTGATGGAGTTAATCCAACTTTCTAAATGACTTTTTAACCTGATTTCTGTTCATTGAAATGATGAGCACTCTTTCATCTAGCAGCTACTTCTTTGCTACATCAGAAAATTATCTACACACACACACACACAGACACACACCCCTGTATTTCATGTAGATCTTAAATTCAAATCTGGACAAGGCTGTTGCAGGCTTTGATCCAAAACTCCATTAGGTCGATGGAAGTCTCTCCTTGGGCTCTGAATTGGAGTATTTTCAAGATTACCTGCTCCCCAGATCACTTCCCCCGGACTGGTCTAGGTGCTTCCGTGCTTACACCCAGGATCTTCTTGAGGCCCCAGAGAGAGGAAGGTGGCTCATTTCTCTGAGTCCAACGTCAATGCACGGTGCTGGCACTTTCATCCAGAGGTACCTTTGGTTTCCCCTCTGAACAGTTTAGGGCATTAAATAATCAGGAATTAAGTCTGTGACCCGAAACACACTCTCCCAGCCCACAGGGCAGGTGTGTTCTTGCAGCAAATTCCCAACTCTTTTTTTGCGGTTTTCACCGCAGGCTTCCAGCAGGAGTCGGAGAGGCAGCTCTGCCTCTTTCCTTGCCTCGGGTCACCAGTGAGGTCTGTCAGCAGCTGAACAGACTCCAGCGGTGGGTCCCATCACTGGAGTCAGCACCACGCGGGTGCTGGGGCAACAACCGCTGGTGCCTTTGCACTGTGCAAATACAGCTCCATAAATCGCCCGCTGCTGGCTGAGCACAGCGCCGTTCTGCTGCGTGCTGTCAGAATACGGCCCTAAGTGCTCTCCTGGACTAGCGCCCAATACCTGTACATTTGCCTTGGAAGATAAAATAAGTAATGATATACAGGGTTGGGTGAGAGTCATCTCATTACATCGTCTGCTTTTTCTTGGCTGCTGCAGGTTTTCTGATGTGGCTGTGGCTGAGGGGGGACGAAGGTCTCTGCAGGAACTGTCTTTGGGATTTACTGGGCTCTGCACACTCAAGAACCATACAGTATTTTTTCCAGTCTAGACTGGGCCTTCCTTTCCCATCCAAATGTGAAATTTTGGTGTTGGGTCTGTCCCTGTACCCAGCAGAACTGCATGTCCTGATTCTGTCCCCCAGTAGCTGCAATCACTATGGAAAAGAGCCTCATTTTTGTCTCCGCATTGGCTCATCTTTGTCATCTTAAGCCTGTGCGACCGGACTCCACTTCCAGGTGGCCCTTTTCACTTGTACCCAAGAATAACAACTTGCAAAGCACAAAGCCAGCTCCGGTGCTCGCTCGCTGTGTTCAGCCGCAAAGCACGGCTCTGCACTTCATTTCAGCTGACGAGCCTGGGCAGGGAGTGCACAGCCTCTCCTTCCCGGACCCCCCAGAGGAACCTTCTGCAATGAACAATGGCACTCACTGGTATAAATGGCAGCACAGAGCACGATAAAAACCGATGATGCTTGTTTCGTCTCACTGGGATATTCTCTTCTTCACTTTCTGGTACCCAGCACACCAGGATCTTGGATGAAGCACAGCTTTTATTGAGATTTCTGGCATCGATATTGCTGAATTATGTTTAATTCAGCTCTACAGCCACAAATCCTCAGTGCTGAAGGGCTACACATCAAGCTTTGCTGCCTTCCAGTAGGTTTCTGCATTCTTCCATCTTTTCATCTGCAATGCTCCCTTAAAAGCAGGGACATTCAGACAGCGTGTAAACCATTAGAATAATCTCTTTGCAGCTACTCATCTTTGGCATTTTGGTAGCCATCCCTGCAGTGGAGTTGCTTCTTACTTGTGTTTTCAGGTGTCTGTGTACTTTTAAGCAATTCCAGCCTCAAGTGGAGTCCTGATTCTGGCCTCAATACTTCTGCAACGCGTTGCACAATTACTACAAACAACAGTAATGGCAATACTGATAACGTGCTGCCGAAGGGGACATGAGTTACACACACAGTTGGTGTTAGCAAACGGGGCCACTCCTTTCCTGTAGCTGCTGCAATGATTTTTTACCTAGGACCAGCATAGAAGTGTAGGTTTCCTGGAAGCAAAAGGAAAAAAATTAGCAGGACACTGAGGGGATCTAGAATCTAACAAGGGAGTCTGGGGAGAAGCCTTTCCCTGTCTGACAGAAAATAGGTGGAAATCACTTCTGCTTTGAGGGAGAGGGAGAAGAAGGGGAGAGAGAGGAAAAGGAAAAAAGAAGCAGAAAGGAAAAGGGAAAGTGAAAAGGGAAGAACAGGAAGAGCAGCTCGCTGACAAAAAATGTGTTTTGCACCAACTTTTGCAGGGTTGTTCTTTGAAATCCGTGAGACTGCCCGCTCCAGAAGACAGCTATTTCACAGGACCGCAACCCAGAAGCTGGCAGTTAAGAAACCAAAGGTTAAAGGGAAGCGAGCGTTTGGATGAGAAGGAGAAGGAACAGCTGTCTCCTACGTGGGAGGTGATCAGGACATAAAAATGTTTGGTGAAGAGGCACAACACCAGCACCTGGCAGGGGCAGAGCCTCCTAATCCCCGCCAGCAGCTGGCTGCACGCATCACCCTGCACCCCAGGGCGGCTTCGCCACGGCCGGGGCTTCCTGGTGCTGCCCACCGGGAAATCCAAAAGGAGCTTGTGACCCTCCCAAGGGGCCCATGGAGACGTTTGCCCCTGCAGCCTGAAGCCCCTCAAACTTTCCCTGTGCAGGTGAGCTATTCCTACCAGCTTTCGCTACGAGTAGAGATCGCAGCATTTGGCTTCGTCATACCTTTTGGTAATTATGTAAATAGACCATCTAATTGACTTCTGTCATAACCACCCACTAATCAGTATGTGTGCCAGTCTTGGAGACACAATTCATGAGGCTGGAGGACAAACGGAAGGACAAAGCTGCGCTCACCCTGCCAGTGCCTTGTTCTTCCACTCGCGCCTGTCGTGCATCATTTGCTTGCCATGCAGGACATACCCTTCCATCCAGCCCTGGCAACGGCCTTGATTTGCACCACCATAAGGCAGGACCCAATGAATTTCCACAAGAAAGCACATAATTATGTGATTCTGTATCTTCAGATACCTCACCAGCCAAAGTTTCTAAGTTCCTATATACTTAAACATCAGGAGACAAGGAGTGCATGGAAGAGGCACTTGGTGCTGATTAACACTTTCTCTCTCCTATCGTCCCCACCTGTTTTCATAGGACAGGAGCTTTCTCCCCAGCTTCCATGTGTGATCACATCCAGTGCTGTACCCCGACTCAGTATCAGAAAACCTGACAAAAACCTGTGCGCTGATCCCAGATTTTCATCACAGTCTGTGCATATCCCACGCCCCCACCCACGGGATCTCCGGAGCCCTCACCGAGTTTATGCAATGATTTCCTTCATCACACGCTGAAACCGCAAAGATGTCTCCTATGAGGCATCTCCCCTCATGGAGGATAAGAGAGGTGAGATGTAGGAAAAAGAAAGGGTCTTCCCTGAATCCAGCCAAAGCATCCAGGGATCACCCACTAGCCATCAGAAAAAAAACCAACAAAAAAAAACCAAAAAACCCAAACCACACCAACACAATATACTAGTATCTGTGCAGCTTCTGCCACTTGTAGTATATAAGAAGAAACATAAAACTTCATGGTTTTTTAAACCTGGTTGAGCTGAGAGTGTAATAAGTAGCTAGAGAAAAGCTCAGCAAGTCTGATATGGTTGTTACAGAAGAAAAGCCTGTACAGAACCCCGTGAATTGTTGAGGCAATTCTGTATCCATAACCAATGCCATCATGCTGGCAGGCACATTTTTGTTAGGCTGTCACGTCTACGTCAGTTCAGAAGTGGTGTCAGATATTGCCACAACAAATTCTCTTGTTACAAAAAATCGGGGTGCATATTTTTATAACATTAATATATAATACATAAAATGGTTGGAATTCATACCAGTTGGCACTCGGTATAAAAGTCTTGTTTTGGCTGATATATACAGCATATTGGGAGAGGAGGAAATTTGCTTTCTTTGCAAACATGATGACTTTCCACAAATCAGAATCCTTCCCCTCCTGTTGAATATTGCGGGGGCTTTTCACAATTGAGCGGAACAAATTTAGGGCTGTAAGTAATTGAAAGTTGGCTGCTTGCACACAGGAAAAAAGGAAGACAAACAAAATGTCGCAGTGATTATTTTTATCTCTGTAAAGTGTGTGAAATTAATTTATGAAAGCAACATTTTTGCCCTTTTGAAAGTATACGTACACAAGTTAGAAGTCTGGGTGGTTCTCTCCAGGCTACCAGGAAAGCAAAACGTACTGTATATCTGCCCTTTAATCTAGCAGATCTTTATTTGCAGATCTGGCTGTGCATCGTGTTTCTGTATCTGTGCTTCTGCCAAGTGCAGAACCAGATTTGGTTCTTAGATGTACTGGTTCAAAGCTGGAGGAATCTCACTGGCTTCGGCATACAGGGCTGAAGGAGGAGAGGAGAAGTGGGCATCCTCTCTGTTTCACCCCGACCTTTTCTGCCTGCAGGGATGTCCCTCTCTACACGGAGGTTTGCGGCTTAGCTATTATATATTTTAGATATTATGCCTGTGGTGGGACAGATGGGAAGAAATGAGGTAATGCTCGTGGGAGCTGAATCCCGTCGCCTTGAACAGGGGCTCATCCCTGGTGTAAGACGATTCACGTTACCGACTCGCTCCACTTCGATAAAGCTGTGAAAGCAGAATTGTTGCCCGATGCCACGTCAGCGCAGCATGTTACCAGCCATCCTATTAAACCATCCTAGCCAAGGTCATTAGGGGGACCTTAAAATCAGTGATCAAATGAAGTAAAACTGCCCCAAGTAGCAGATCGGTCAGTTTATATGAGCTTGTAAAATTAAGTTGTATGTAAAATGAAGTTGACAGCAGTTATCCGGGGAGGGAAATGTTCTGGAAGCCAGCTTTCACTGCGGGAAACCCAGAAAGGGCCACAATGGACAACGGTGAGGAGGCAAGGAAGCTGCTTGTTGGGAATGCTGAGCTTCCTTCTGTCCTCCTTGGAGACTGCCCCAAGCTGCTGCCGCCGGCTTTAAATACTCCTCCGGGGATTGTCCTTGGAATAACGTAGCCTCTTAAGGTCAAACACAAGTAGAACTGTTAGTGGAGAGATTTTATCTTGGGTTTTTAAAAGATTTAAAGATTCTCTGTCACAGGGGAGGGGTGGGAGAAGGGTGAAGCTCTTTAGGTGAAGCTCAAGCAGTTCATCTCACAGAGAGGATGCCAGATGTGCTCCTCTGGGGAAGAAAGACTGAGTCACGGTGCAGAGGGTGATCCAGCATTACACCCCTCTTCTTCCTCTTTCCCCTACCCCAGCCGCTCTTCAGCTTTGCTTAATTATTTTCCTTTATCCTTAACATTTCCCCTAGTTACTCCTCTTTCTCCAGACAGACATGAATTCTTCACTTTCCCCTGACCTTTGAAAAGATATTTTTTTTTAATTATTCCTACCCTGCCCCTAATGCTAACAGCTATTCATTCACATCACTTGTAAAAGGGTGCACTAAACTCCCACAGAAACCCTGTTTCTTGTACCTTGTTGTATTGGTGCAATCGGTGGTGGCTCTAACACATTTTTGCCAGCAGGGAATGCCAGCAGAAGATTTGGTAATAGCCTTGGGTATGTGTGTGTGAGCGTGTGCATGTGTGTGTACGTACGTTACAGGTTCAAGAGAGCA
This sequence comes from Microhierax caerulescens, assembly GCA_035590215.1. Taxonomy (NCBI): domain Eukaryota; kingdom Metazoa; phylum Chordata; class Aves; order Falconiformes; family Falconidae; genus Microhierax; species Microhierax caerulescens. Next base: position 85,965,151 of record JAVJGJ010000059.1, read on the forward strand.
ATGTCCTACAACACGAGAGCAGCACAGAGTATTCACTATCAATATAACAGTAGCAAGGGGAGAACGTTTAGTTGTTGTATGATGGAAAACAGAAAAAGTGGATATTGGTTTGTAAAGGACTTTGTAGTTTTCTCCTGCCTGCTCCTTCTCAGGCTCGCCCCATCGCTGTGAGCTCAGGGACAGGCAGGGAAACCACCCTGATGGCTACTATGCAGGTACCCTGTGCCTCCTCTGCCAGGGTCACAGCCAGTCCTGGTGGGTCACCACACTGGGCTTGGCTCTAGCAGGCCAACAGCTGCACTTCATGCATAAGGGAAATAAGTCTCTGAAAGATTCCACCAAAGGCTGTGAAATTCTGGTAGGGACGGACTAACTGTCCCCATGATAAAGGCACAGATACTTGTCTATTTAAAAAGCGGGGTAAGGAGCACAAGATGGACTCAAAGGCAGCATCAGCTGCAGGCAAGGGATGAAGATCGTGGCCACCAAGGTGCTAGAAAGCAACCTTAATCCCTTGCACAATCCATGAGCCACACTTGCCAGAAGTTAGAAACTCAAAGAGATAGGGATGGGGTGGGGACAGATTCAGGAGAACGACCAAGCCTGTGTATCTGGGTGGCAAAGCCCCACTGCTCTGCACAGCGACCTCCAGACCCCCTACCTCACTCTAGTTAGTGTTCCTCCCACCAGCATCTCCACTGAGACCAGCTCACTGGCCAAGCTGTTACTCCAAGTGGTTCAGGGCACCACAAACCACCCCATCAGGAGGCCAGCATGACCACTTACTCGTGCCTCTGCCAAAAGCTTTCCTGCCCTCAATGTTTTAAGAAAGCATGAGCTTTACGAGAGTAGTGTTCATTTTTCAGGGTTCCTGGTTGGAAAATTGTTCTCGTACCAGCATTATCACTGATTTGCACTGTGAGGTTGGTTACATTTCCTAAACCTTTTCCATGATCATTCCACCACCGGTAAAGTGAAACCACTGGTACTCACCCATGGGCTCTACCAATAGGCACAAAACCCAGTAAAAACATGAAAACTGTGACATAAATCCGAGTCCCCATGCAAAAGCTCTGTAAACATTAGCTATTAGTCTCTAAAAAGATTAACCAAAGAAATGTAATCCAAGTGCTAACAGGGATAAATCTATCTAGGCATGAAGATGCTGCAGTTTCCCAAGATTTTTCTAAATATGGCTAAAACGTAGAGGTTTGTTAACAGTTTGCTGTCTTAATTAACCAGTCTATTGAGCAGTAAAAGGCAAAAAGGTCTTGCCAGGAGCAACCAGCAGTTGCCAAAGGGCATGTTACTTTGGGGAATCAGATGAGGAAACTGGGTGCCCTAGAAGCACTCCTGCATGTCATGGCATTTGATCAAAGAAGGTTGTAAATGTTCTGCTTCATCAAGTGATAGCTTCAACTGAAAGCAATCAGCACAGCAGGAGAGACAGCCAGTATAGATTTCTGTATTTGTTATTTCTTTTTTTATATATTTGTTATTTCTTTCATGTTTATTTTTGAGAGCAAGGAGTTGAGAAAGCCTTTAATATAAAATGGACTTCATGGTGTGGTTTCTGAACCATAATTTATAGTTTGAGTACTTTTTTTCTGAGTATATCAGTGAATTCTCTCTTCATTCCCCCTTCTTTCAGCTAGAGGCATCCCCAAAACTTACTGGGGGAAGAGATACTTTTTAAATAAAGTAACTTATTATTAGCAACATGTTTCCAAATGTAATATCCCTATTGTCTTAATTATGTTACTGTGGTGGGCAATTTGGAATGGGATGGAAAAGCCTTTGGATGTTTTCCATGCCAGATTCCCTGCCTTGAGCGTGGAGCAAGAACTATAACTGAGGGCTTTTCTAGACACCATGGCCCTTCCCGTCAGAATGGGTACGATGTCAGAGTTTTGACGGGCACGAACCTCATCTTGCCTGATGCCACACGCATCTCCCAAGGTGAACCAATCTTCACGATCCTGGATGCGAGCAGCGTGTGAACTGCTTTATGCCAGTGCCATGGACATGCGCTCCAACAACAATGCCATGCCCTAACAACAGGGGAAATGTATCAGATTTAATGAGTCAACTCATTCTTTAATAATAATAATAATAATAATAATAATAATAATAATAATAATAATAATAATAATAATAATAATAATAATAATA